>JAAAKG020198064.1:0-23864 GCA_010014905.2 Druon quercuslanigerum | reverse complement strand
GGACGAAACGCCGGTAGTCGATAACGACTGCCAGACCAACTCTTTGGAGTCGGCTTCGATGGTAGGAATCTACCTCACCAAGCTCACGTAGCAACACGCTACATTTTGGATTTAGAACTTGTCTCATGGACATTCGATTCAAAGTGAACATAACCTAAAATCTCAACTCCATTTTAGAAAATTTGGCGGTACATTCAAATTTTGATAGATCAGAATACAAAATTTTAATACTTTGATAACATGTCCATGAATTTTTAAATTAAAAATATATTTATATGAGTAAATAACTAATAATAAACTGTGGAAATATTGTAAATGACAAAAATATTGTTTTTTATTTATTATTATGATTGGGGATGATTGGGTAGATGGTGGAAATTTTCACTCTCGTAACATTTTCTCGTATGACGACACATAATTGATTCAGAGCCTTATAAATAATGTATTTGTTAAAAATGTATGCTCTCCTTCAAGTCACAATTTTCAAGTTCTTCACGATAACTTTTTTCTAAATCTAATTTTTTTGTATTTTCGAAGCTGCAAAGCAATAATCCCAAAGAAAAAAGTAAGAAAAATGGACATTTTTCTAACAAAAAATTGTCAAAGTTTCAATTTTTGCATGTATTTTAATAAAAAAATGCTTATTTTAGTCCAAAGTTTTTTTTTCTGTTAAACTCATTGTTATATTTTTGTAAAAGTTTTGTAAAATTTTTGTAATCTTACCTAAACAAAAGGTTCATATCCAAAATCTAGAAAGATTTCTCAAAGTTTGAGGCCGATATTTTATGTATAAAAAAAGTTCGAACGTTCAAAAAATTTCGAGGTTCAGAAAAAAGAAATTTGTTCGGAAATTATTTTTAGTGAATTTCCTACCCAAATAAAGTACTTTAACGTAGTTTATGGTACTGTAATACATTCTCCAAAGCTTCAGCTGGATATTTTATTTTAAAAAAAAGTCCTCAGGTTTATAAAAAAATGCAGTGAACTGATAAAGTGAGGTCGGTAATATAGGTATTTCACTGTGTCACATGCCCTTAAGGAATAGAGGGTATGTATTTAAAGGGATCGGAGTATATTTAAAGTAGTATATGAAAAAATGTAGAGGGCAGGTATGTAGTGGAGAAATGGGTAGACTGTAGAGGAGGGGAAGAAAGGGTAGTGCGATAACGAAAGGTAATAGAAAAGGTTAGGGCATATAGTAAAGGATACAAATGAGAAGGGGTGCGGGAAATAATTGATTATTAGGAGAGAGGAAACCGTTAATATTAGTTCAGTGGTAGTGAAAAAGGGCGTAGGAGGGATATAAGGGTAGATAGTAGTCCATAGGAATAAGTTAAAAAGGTAAGGAATGTAGAGGCAGAGGGATCAGAGGATGAAGACAAAGAGTAGCGGGAGCGCGAAAGAAAGTTAAAAAATTAAAGGTAGGATGAAGAGAAAGTAGTAGTGTGAGAGCGACAGATAGTTGAAAGAGAAGTAGTGAGAAGTAGTGAAGAAAGGTTAAGAGGTTGATAAGGAAGTGTTAAAGGGGATAAATGACTAGGGGTATGGAAAATAAGTATTTGCGAGGAGAACGGCCACGATTATGGTAGTTCATAAGAGGTTAGGAGGGATGTAAGGGTAAAGAGTAGTGTCTACGAATGAGTCAGAAATGGAAGGAAGGTACAAGCGACGGAATTAGAGGATGAGGAGAAAAAAGAAGTGGGAGAGCGAAAGAAATTAAAAAAGAAGTAAAGGTAAGATGAGAAGAAAATAGTAGCGGGAGAGTGAAATATAGTCGGAAAAGAAGTAAAAGTAGAAGGGGTATTGAGAAGTGTCCGTAATATCACGGAACGTTCCAGGAACCTTTCTGGAACGTTCCGCGGGAACCTCGGGAACGATCCAGGAACTTTTAAAGAATAAATTATATTGATTGTTATTATTATAAATAATAATCCCATAAATCGTAATAAAAAGTTTTAAATGGATGTCAGTTTATGATATGGATATCATATTACTATATAGTACATGCGTCACTCAAAAATGGCATCTATTTTTAGCTATCTCTTGCGACTTGCGAAATAATTTTGGTTAAAAATAACAATAATGGAAGGTTCCCCTCAGGTCCCAGTGGAAAGTTCCTGAAACGATCCCAAGCGCCGGACATTTCACACGCTCAGGGACCGTTCCTGGAACATTTAGAAGGTTCCCGCAGAACGTTCCCGGTACGTTCTGTGCTATCAGGGGTAGCTAGAAATACCGTCGAGAGAGTAAAAATTAGTGGAGAAAGGTTAAAAGGATGGGAGGAAAGTGTTAAATGGGGTAAATGACAAGGGGTGGGGAAAATAATTGATTAAAGATAGATGTAATAGGATAACTAAAGGTGATAGAAGGGCATAATGCATATGATAAAGGGTAAAACAAGAAGGGGTGTAAAAATTAATTGTTTGCGAGGAGAAAGGCTAGTGTACTAGTTCAAAGGTAGTAAAATTGAAGGTAGGAGAAATTTAAGGGTAGAGAATAGTGCATAGAAATGAATTAGATAGAGAAAGAAGGTAGAGACGAATGAGTTAAATGATAAGGAGAAAATAACAGTGGGAGAGCGAAAGATAGATGGAAAAGAAGTAAAGACAAGATGAGAAGAGAGTAGTAGCAGGAGACTGAAATATAGTAGGAAGAGATCTAAAAGTACAAGGGGGATAGGAGAGAGCAGCTAGAGATACCGTAGAGAGGGTGAGGAGTATCGGAAAAGGGTTAAGACGGCAATAGGAAAGTATTAAATGGGGTAAATGACATGCAGTGAAGAAAATAATTGGTTAAAGATAGATGTAATACGCAACGAAAAGTAATAGAAGGGCATAATGCATTCAATAAAGGGTAAAATAAGAAGAGGTTTGGAAAATAATTTTTTGCGAGGAGAAAGGCTACCCCAAGTACTAGTTCAAAGGTAGTAAAAAAGAAGGTAGAAGAGATTTAAGGGTAGAGAATAGTGCATAGAAATGAGTTAGAAAGGTAAAGAAGGTAGAGGCGAATGGATTAAAGGATGAGGAGAAAATAGAAGTAGGAGACCTAAAGATATATGGAAAAGAAGTAAAGGTAGGATGAGAAGAGAGTTGTAGCGGGAGAGTGAAAGATAGTCGTAAGAGAAGTAAAAGTACAAGGGGTAAAGGAGAGAGTAGCTAGAGATACCGTAGAGAGGGTGAGAAGTATCGGAAAAAGGTAAGGAAAATAATTGATTCAAGATAGATGTAATACTACAAGGAAAGCGCAAGGATAGAAAGGGAAAGGATAGAAGGGCATATTGCATCTGATAAAGAGGGTAAATGTCTACCACTAGTGTACGACTAGTGGTAGTTCAACGATAGTTTAGAAGAGGATAGGAGGGACTTAAGGGTAGATAGTAGTGCATAGGAATGAGTTAGAAAAGAAAGGAAGGTAGAATAATGGCAAGGAATTTTGATCTGCAACATTCAAAATTATATGAAACAAAACTTTTTATTACAAACATCGTATCTACACGTTTCGTACGGTGATGAATAAATAACTAAAATAAATTACTAGACATGTACAAAAATGTTTCGTCAAATAAATAGTTTCTCAGTAGCGACATATTCTCTATAGCTTAACTACTCGTCTATGGCTTCTCTGTCAATATTTGATACAAAGGTATACTTTGGTTTTCAACAATAATGCCTCGAATTCTTAATCTCTTATTATAAAATACAAAACAATTTATTATTCTAAAAGAATTTTCAAATTTGCCGCGCTAATTCTTATGTAGCTTCACCTCATAAAAAATCGGGAGAGCTTTATTCACAATGGCGCGAAATTCAAATAAGAACTACCAAATTTTTAGATAGTTTCTCAAATTCCAACATTTTATATATCAACAGTCGGTAAGTAAGAAATCTTGGAAAATTATTTTTCTTTTTTAAAAGAATCGAAAATTACGTCCTTGAAAGATTAATCGATTTCTGTCGATTCATGCTCGGTTTTCCCTGAGTTCAAGCTTCAGAATGAAAGATAGTGACTCGGTGAACATGGATGCAAGGCGTAAAGCCATTATTCGGGCGCATGGGCTTTGTAGGCAAGTTTTTGGGCAGATTCGGGAGATTCTTCAATAGATCTGCCCCAGTATCCATGTTCGTCATCGTGGTCATAATGATGTTGATGTTGAGCATGTTCGTAGTAAATGACCTTGGAAGGATGATGACTCTTTTTCAAATCCAACCAAAAGCGAGCAATGTTGATTATCAAGCTGACGACAGCGATGAAGAAAAATTTAATTTGTAGATGCGTCGATATCAATTGCAGCAAAAAACTCAACTTCGATTTGATCAATAATGCAAGTGGGATCAGCTTCATTAGATGCTTCTTCTTCTTCTTGCTGAACTTCTTCTTGCGAGCCTCTCCTGAAATATAAAAAATAATGAGAAATTGATGCATATAAATTGCTATTATGATTACATCCTCAATAGCACGGAACGTTCCGGGGACGTTCCCGGAACGTTTAGCGACAACCTCCGGTACGTTTCAGTGAAAAGTTCCAGGAATGTTCCCTGAGCGTTTAAAATGTCAGCCGCTTGGGAACTTGCCAGTGAGACTTGAAAAGAACCTTCAATTATCGATATTGTTAACAACAATTGTCTCGTAAACTGTAAGAGATAGGTAAAAATAGATTACATTTTTTAGTTTTAAGTACCGCATATTCCGAAGGTTGCCCCGGTACGTTTCGTGTCATTAAAGATTAAACTGATGAAAGACGATAAATTAAAAATTTTGGATTTCAAATCTTTGGATTTTACAAAAAATTCTTTTGTTTGTGCAGATTCATGAAACTATTTTGAGGAAAAGTTCCAAAACAACTAAACAATTTCGAGAAACTTTTAGGACATTTCCCAAAAATATTTTTCGAAAAATTCCCAGAAGATTCCTAAAATACTTTACAAATTTACGGAACTTGGCAAGGATATTTTCTGAATTATTTTTTGGGAAAATTACTAGATTATCGGATTTATTCCGTCTCCAAAATTTTCGGGAACTTTTTCAAAAATGCATTTTTTTGTATTTTACAAAATAAAGAACCACACAAGCATTCCTCACAAGTTCAGATCAAATATAAGATACAAGAAGCGATAAATTAGAAAAATAACCATCTGCAAAATAAGATGAAAGATTCAAGTTCTTAAAAAAAAAACTGATAAATTTTAGAAAATGTGGGTACATATGAAATATAAGATAAAAAATTAAAATATAGATCAAAGGTAAGATATTAGGAAATACATTCTAATGAATAATGAACTAAAAAATAATATAAAATAATACTCTGAAATAAAAAATTGAAAAATATAAGTCAGGATATTGTTAACCTTTATTTAAATTTTTATTTTTAAAATCACTAATTTTATCATTTAATCATAAATTTAACTAACTTTTATTAAGTTTTAATGTGATAAATTTTAATTATATTTTTCGTTCGAAATTATTATCAAATGATTGTTCATGCACTTGACTTCCTATTTGTGTAATATTCGGTTGAAGAGAAATCGCGGGATCAATGGTATCTCCAAAAAAATAATTTATTTCCAATTCGAAAAAAATCGAAGTCATAAATTTAAAGCGTCATAAATTACTTGCCGTTAGGATGTATATTCTGTATAAATGATCCCAAGCCTAGTCAATTTATTTTATGATATGCGGTTAGATATTACAATAGAGAAGAGAAATGTTCTACAACGGCCTCTGACACCTGACTAGGCTTTATGTGCTGATTAGGAATTTAATATTCATGAAATTGTTTCAAATAACTGGTTTAGAAGAATAATTTTCAAAGCCTTTCTCGAAATTCGTTATTAAAAAAATACTGATTTTCACAACAAAATATATATTTAAAATATACTTCTTACCAAATCCAAACTTAAATTGACGATTAAAATAAAAAATAAATAAGAATTTGAATTTGACCTATTTAAGTTGAACCTGAGCAAAGTATTTTCAAATTGGATGTTAGTAATTTAGTATTAATTAATTATTAAGTAAATAATCTTATTTAATATTATTTATTAAGTTAATGTTATTTTTTAAAAGTTCTTAAGCCAAATTCTCTAATTTGGATGAATATTTAGTGGAGGAGGAGGGACTGGATTTTTTTTTTTTTTTTGACATCTTCTAATGCAGCGATTTTTAACTTTGATAATGACCTTCAACAAAATTTTCCCATGTTAGATTCAACAGATTTTTTTACGCCCTGTAAAAAAATATTTATGCGTCAAACATTAAAGTAAAAACAAAGCCTTTTTTCCTGGGGCACTTTTTTATTATTTTTTTTTTTTTAGAAAGAAAGCTTAGATTTTTTCCCTTAAGAACCTTCAGATTAAAAAGTGAAAGTTTTATTTTATTCTGATGAAGATAATCATTGAGAACGTCAGCGCGCGTGTTCATGCATCATAATTTGGTGTGCTGAAACACTTCAAGCTAACTTTCATCAATAAAAAAAATTAAATCCGAGTTTTTATCTGAAGGTTTTTAAATAGGGTGGGCCGGAAAAAAAATTTCACACAATTGGGCAATTTTTTAAATATTGTGTTTTGGTAAGGTTTATGGAACTAAATAACCTTAGATGGAAAGAAATTTTGTCCTCAGTTCTAAATTGTTTCGTCAGTGCTAAGGTATTTCCAATTTATAAAATTTGCTTTTTTCTATCTCCAGTAGAAGTTTTAAAAATCGCTGAATTTTAATAGGTAAAAACTAACGCTTTTACCCTCCTGGGTAATTATTTATCAAAATCAAAGATTGGTTTTCTCAGTGATAAGGTGTTTCCAATTTATAAGATTTATTTCGTCGAAATAAATTATATATAAAAAACTTTCACTCTCTAGGGTAATTATTTATCCAAATCAAAAAGTTGTTTTCTTAGTGCTAAATTATTTCCTCAGTGCTAAGGTATTTGGAATTTATAACATTAATTTTTTTCGATCCATCCTATTGTACATAAAAAATATTTTTCTATCGCCATTAGAAGATTTAAAAATAGCCGAATTAGATTATATAAAAAAAACTTTTACCCTCTTGGGTAATTGTGTTTCAAAATTAAAATTTTGTTTTCTCATTCCTAAGATGTTTTCAATTTATAATTTTTTTTCATCTACCCTGTTGTACAGAACGAATATTTTTCTATCGCCATTAGAAGATTTAAAAATCGCCGAATTAGATTATAGCAAAAAAACTGAAACTTTTGAGCTCTTGGGAATTTATTTATCAAAATTAAAAATTTGTTTCCCCAGTGCTAAGGTGTTTCCAATTTATAATATTTTTTTTCGGTCTACCATATTTTACAGAAAGAATATTCCTCTATCGCCATTAGAAGAATTAAAGATCACCGAATTAGATTATATAAAAAAATAATTTACCCTCTTGGGTAATAGTGTTCAAAAATAAAACTTTTGTTTCCTCAGTACGTGGGTGCTTTCAATTTATAAAAATTGTTTTTTTTCAATCCACCCTATTGCACAGGACGAATATTTTTCTATCGCCATTAGAAGGTTTAAAAATCGTCGAATTAGATTATATAAAAAACCAAAACTTTTACCCTCTTGGGTAGTTATTTATTAAAATCGAAAATTTTGTCCTCAGTTCTAAATTGCTTCGTCAGTGCTAAGGTATTTCCAATGTATAAAATTTGCTTTTTTCTGTCCACCCTATTGTACAGGACGAATATTTTTTTACCGCCATTAGAAGGTTTAAAAATCGTCGAATTAGATTATATAAAAAACCAACACTTTTACCCTCCTGGGTAATTATTTATCAAAATCAAAGAATTGTTTCCTCAGTGCTAAGGTATTTCGAATTTATAACATTAATTTTTTTCGATCCATCCTATTGTACACGACAAATATTTTTCTATCGCTATTAGAAGATTTAAAAATTGCCGAATTAGATTATGTAAAAAAATTTACCCTCTTGGGTGATTGTGTTTCAAAACTAAGATTTTGTTTTCTCAGTGTGAAGGTGCGTTCAATTTATAAAAATTGTTTTTTTTTAATCCACCCTATTGTACAGGATGAATATTTTTCTATCGCCATTAGAAGATTTAAAAATCGCTGAATTACATTATATGAAAAAAAAACTATAACTTTCAGGCTCTTAAATAATTATTTATCAAAACTAAAAATATTTTTCTTCGGCGCTAAGGTATTTTCAATTTATAAAATTTGTTTTTTTTCGGTCCACCATATTGTACAGAACGAATATTCTTCTATCGCCATTAGAACATTTAAAAAACGCCGAACTAGATTATGTAAAAAAACTAAAACCTTTAGACTCTAGGGTAATTATTTATCAAAATTAAAAATTGAGTTTCTCAGTGTTAAGGTGTTTCCAATTTATAAAATTTATTTTTTTCGATCCACATTATTTTATAGGACAAATATTTTTTTCGAACGCCGTTAGAAGCTTCAAAAATAGCCGAATTAGATTATATAAAAAAAATTTAACCCTCTTAGGTAATTGTGTTTCAAAATTAAAATTTTGTTTCCTCAGTGGGAGGGTGCTTTCAATTTATAAAATTTTGTTTTCAATCCACCCTATTTTACAGGATGAATATTTTTCTATCGCCATTAGAAGATTTAAAAATCGCCGAATTAGATTATATGAAAAAACTATAACTTTCAGTCTCTTGAATAATTATTTATCAAAATTAAAAATTTGTTTCTTCAGTGCTAAGGTGTTTCCAATTTATAAAATTTGTTTTTTTTGGTCCACCATATTGTACAGAACGAATATTCTTGTATAGCCATTAGAACATTTATAAATCGCTGAACTAAATTATATAAAAAAAAACTAAAACTTTCAGGCTCTTGGCTAATTATTTATCAAAATTAAAAATTGGATTTCTCAGTGCTAAGTTGTTTCCAATTTATACATTTTTTTCGATCCACCCTATTTTAGAGAACAAAT
Organism: Druon quercuslanigerum; assembly: GCA_010014905.2. Classification (NCBI taxonomy): domain Eukaryota; kingdom Metazoa; phylum Arthropoda; class Insecta; order Hymenoptera; family Cynipidae; genus Druon; species Druon quercuslanigerum. The sequence continues at coordinate 14,933 of JAAAKG020198064.1, read as the reverse complement.
ATTTTTTTTTAACGCCATTAGAAGATTCAAAAATTGCCGAACTAAATTGAATAAAAAATATTTTACCCTCTTGGGTAATTGTGTTTCAAAATTAAAATTTTGTTTCATCAGTGCGAGGGTGCTTTCATTTTATAAAAAAAAATTTTAATCCACCCTATTGTACAGGATGAATATTTTTCTATCGCCATTAGAAGATTTAAAAATCGCCGAATTTGATTATAAAAAAAACAACGCTTTTAACCTCCTGAGTAATTATTTATAAAAATAGAATAATTGTTTCCTCAGCTATAAGGTGTTTCCAATTTATAAAATTTGTTGTTTTCGATCCACCCTAGTGAAGAGGACGAATATTTTTTTACTTTTGCCATGAGAAGATTTAAAAATCGTCGAATTAAATTATTTTTATAAAAAAAAAATTTCGTCCTCTAAGGTAATTATTTATATAAAACTAAAAAAATTGTTTCCTTAGTGCTAAATTATTTCCTCCGTGCTATGGTATTTCGATAGCCGAATTAGATTATATATAAAAAATTTAACCCTCTTAGGTAATTGTGTTTCAAAATTAAAATTTTGTTTCCTCAGTGTGAAGGTTTGTTCCAATTATAAAAATTGTTTTTTCAATCCACCCTATTGTACAGGACGAATATTCTTCTATCGGCAAAAGAAAATTTAAAAATGGCCGAATTAGATTATATAAAAAAACTAAAACTTTTACTCTCTTGGGTAATTATTTCTAAAAATCCAAAAATTATTTCCTTGTGAGCTACTGACCACTAGGGCGAAACCGTTCAAGTTTGACTTCGATTGACAAACTTCGATTTCGATGAACTTTGTTGATACACATTTTTCGCGACCTAGAAACCAACAAAATTTCGAGGTTCGACTCGTTCTCGAACCCACGATTACGAGTCATGAAACGACTTCCCTTTCCCTTCACTCCGTCGCCTTACTTTTCTCGATTATGGCGTATGGAATAAGTGTACCGATGGTCTTCCGTAAATTGGAACACGTACTCAATTTTGTACTTTCGCACTTCATCCTCTTCAAATGGAAGGAAATCTTCTTCATTTCTTTATAATTCTTTTCAATGGCTAATTTCAAGTCGGTTTATGTCCAGTTTTCGGTAGTTAATTCTCCTCTTTACTATCTCCGTAACTAGGCGTATAGTTAAGAAAAGTAAGTAACTACGGTGAATCATAAAACACAAATGGATTAAAATCGACCTAACTTCTGGAGAAAATTTTCGAACCGGTTTTTTTTTTAACGTGTGAAATATTATTTTAAAAAATTCAAAATAATGACTGTAATAAATTTATAATATTTTTCAAAAAAAGATTAGCAAGCTGTATACACTGCCGGTACCTTATTTTGCAAAATGTTACCATGACATTTTTTTCTGATGATAATGCAAAAGGTAATCAAATCCTGCGTCTAATATGCCTAAGTTGAAAAAAAGTCAAATTTATAAAAAAAAATAGTACAATTTAACAAATTTCGAGGTTTTTGAAGCATTGAAATAATTGAAAATAAGTACCATTTTTTAAAATTCTTAGGTTCATTATAAAGTTAGGTGTACATAGATTCTGCCCTTGCGTACTTAAAAATATATTTTCCTAATTCATTATTCATCAATATTATTTTAAAAAATTGATGGAAAAAGATTATCTAAAATCTCTAAATATTTCTAAACATTGTTGATGAAAAATATAATTTTTTAACTTTTTTACAAATCAAGGAGATGAGAAAAATAAAATTATGTACAAAAACTTAGAACATCTTAGTTTAAGAAATTTATAGATTGTAGTTAACGATACGAAAATTGACAGTACCCAAACTTTTTTAACAAAATGTAGTTTTTTTAATTTTAAGATAAAATTCTAAAGTTTTTTAAGCTTTTTGAAGCATTTAGGTTAATGCATTTTTTCAAGATTCCAGGATGAATTCAATTGAAGTTTTTTAATCTCATTTACAGAAATGTCTAAAAATATTGCAAATGATTTTCTAAAATTGCGCAAATAAATTGTAGAAAATTTGAAAAAAAAGTTTTTAAATTTTGCAATATGACAAAATTTTAGACAACATTTGAATAAATTTATGAGATATATTTCGAAGTTTTAAAAGGAAACAAAAAAGTCTTATTTAAAAACAAATGTAGTTTTTTTAAAGACGTCTAAGAAACACATAAGAAGCTTTTTAAGAATTTTGAGATTTTTGAGAGAATAAAGCAAATTTATAAAGGTTTCTCGAAATTTCTTCTATGATTTGGTTATTTTACAACATTCAATTTAAGAGCATTTTTAAAAATATTTCCAAAAATTTAAAATATTTCCAAAATTATCAAAAAATTTCAGGAAAATTTCGAATGATTTAAAAAAATATTTAGAAGTTTTTTAAAAATGTCAGAAACCTCATAACAAAATTTATATGTTTGAAGGTTTCGAAATAAAACGATTAGAAAAAAAAGTATTTTAGAAATTTTCTAGATACCTTTTTATCTGAAATCTGAAATCTGAAAATTCTGAAATCTTCAAAAATCTTTTCAAATTTTCTTCTTAGAAATTTTCATTTTGTTTAAAAAATTATTCTTCCTGCAAATTATAGTGGGCGCAACGTATTTTTTACTATCAGCTGCAAAATGTTTCTGGTTGCAAATGCAGCAATTTTGTAGAAAATTCGTCTTTTTATGATTTAAAAATTCATCTCTTTTAATAGATTTAAAAAATTAAAATTGTAAATGTTTAATTAGAAATTAAAATCTTTTTTGGCGTCGGACTCAACTATACAGTTGGAAATTTATTTCTTTAAATTTTTTTGATTAAAAATTAAAAATAGTTTATAGTATAATTATCAGCTGCTATATTTTTAATTCAGAATTCACTCTTTTTGGTTGGAAGATTTAACTGTTTAGCTAAAAGTCAAAGATTCATTATTTTAGTTCAAAATTCATCTCTTTAGTTGAAAATGCAACTATTTTTTTAAATTTTTTCTGTAAAAAAGTTAATCTTCCTAGTTTATTTTTATAAAATAATTGAAATGTTTTTTTTATTAAAAATTAAAAATATTTTCCAATTGAAATTATCAACTAACATTATCAATTAAAATTTTAGTTGCAAATTTATCTTCCTTGGCAGAAAATTAATTTTCTTTTTAAAAATTTTATCAAATATATTAAGTTATATATTTTTATTAAATTCATATTCTGCCTCCAACTTGACCTTATTCGACGCAGAATTTTATTAGCTTTCTTCTCGTTATGAGGAAAAAATTTCATGTTAAAATGATAAAAATTAGACTACTTTCGCAAGAGCTTCACAAATAGGCTTGTAGTAAGAAAAAATAAAATAATTAATTTTTTGCATCAAAAATAAATTCTAATAGTTAGAAATTGATGGAAAATGTCACTGAATGTACACTCTTTAAAGAGAGAAGACTGAACTCGCTATAAAAAAGTTATTTGCTCGGTCGTTTACACTACTAACGTAACCGGATTACGTTATACCGCTTCAATGTCAATGACAATGTCTACAATCCTAGCCTTGTAAAGTTCATTCATCAAGAAAAATTGTAATTCTTTTTTCATTTCGAAATAAAAATTTGTTCTCTTATACTCTACAATACAGAATCTTTTATTCATTTTTTATAGTTTATAATTTAAAAGTTTGTTATCCTAACATTTGATAAAAGTCCCTTTTTTATTTTAAGTGCTTGCAGGCTGGTTAATATTTTACTACTCGTAAATATCAATTCAATTTTATGGCCTGTAAAAGATGTAATAATCATTTTCCGTCTTCACGACTCAAATGGAAATTCTCTATTCCGAATAAAAAATAATCGTACCAATTTGCTCATTTTATTAGGTTTCTAATTTGAAGATCTATTTGTAACGTCATAAATGGCCTAATAAGACATATTTTATATTAAGTTTGCAAAGATTGTAAATATTTTAAAAATAAAAATTTTAAGTTTAGACATTGCCAATCTAGTAGAAAGACAGGATTTTTATAAAACCGTTATGCGAATGCATTATATGGTGACCCATTGAAATCCATTAAGCAGCATGTGACATGAAAACACAATTCAAACACGATATAGATCCACGCACATATTCTGTAGCGATGCCAAATTTGACTTAATAAACTTCACCTACTTAACATTTTATTACGTGACTGCATTCCTCGGCCCACAAATTCGACACTTTATGTTTCCAAAAATCATTGCATTTAGGTAAGAATTTGTTTCACTTTTTAAATTTTATTATTAAAAATATTCATCTGAAAAAAAATTCAACTAGAAAAAAATTTCGCATTGTTATTTTTTACAAGCCTCTGTTTTTAACAAATTAAAATGTTTTAATTTTCATATCACGAGACACTTGCAACGTTTTCGACCGTTCGCCCCCTTCCTGCATCCACATAAACCGTTTTCAATTGGAATGCATAATGTTGCGCAATATACGCATGTGAGTACCCGCGCACTGCACGTGAGCTATAAGCTTCTGGTGTCATTCAGAAAGAGTACTACTAAGCCATGAGTGAAGTTGTAAGAAACTCGAAGTTACCTAGAAACTTTTACTGGCGAAACCAAGAAATCACAATTATCGACTTAGCTCATTTTACAATTAAATATTATTGCACAATAAGGAATTTTTAACTTTTCCATGAATTCCTAGGCATCGCTATAGTATTTGGAATAAGTGCTTTAAATATGAACTCCTTTCAATAAAATGTAGCCGAGTAAGAATTATTTAATTTTTAAAACTTAATTAAATCAGAGAGAAACTTTTATCCGATATTTCGCTTTTATTATTTAAAATTAAACGTTTCACAACAGAATTCTAAATGGAAAAAGTTTTATTACCTTATTCTCCACAATTAAACATTTTCAAAAAATTGATTTTCGATTTTGAAAAAAATTTTTCGACAATAACTTTGACGCATGTTCGAGCGTCGGACTGGCTCTTGCACCCGGCGGCTTAATTTTAAAGTTTTAGATTGAAATGAATCGGAAAATTAATTTTAAATAGAAAGAAAATATTTAAAAAATAATTTAATATTTATATACTGATACCATTTGCGCTTTTTTTTACTTCGTCTATTTACATGAAAGTTTACGAGTAAATGGCCGTAAACAATCACGTACCGCAATAAGAGGGGCGGAAAGAAAGGCTTGTTAACATTAATTAAAACAGCACTTTGCGGTCTTTTTATCTATCGGAAATTGAAGAATTATGTGACGTGTCGCATCATTATTTTCTAAGATCGTTATGAGCCATGGGAGCTAAAATGAAAGAAATGACAAGACCGAAAAATTATTGGAAAGTAACGTCCGGTCGCAATCTTAATTTCTCTTGACGCGAAGAATAATAATCGAAGTCATCTTTGTAATAATTAAATTTTTATCAAAAGTTATTTCACTATAATGTACTCTGTTTTATTTTATTTTTCTTATATTTTTATTACTTTAAAAATTTTGATGGAAGGTGTAAAATATTTTGTATACCGAATAATCAAAATATAAAAAATTAGATGTTAGGGCGAATTATGAATTTTTAATTCAAAGCCAAATACAAATTTTAGTTAATAATTTTTTGAATAATTTACATTTTGAACATGAAATATGTTTTATTTCAAAAAATAAATAATTTAAATATTTGAAGAATTAAAAAAAATTACAAATATAAATTGAAATGTAGCATTCTTGCATAAATGTACATTTTAATAATTCAAAATTCTATAACAGAAGGTTTAAAAATATATAAATTTCAGAGTATAGGCTAGAGCGATAAATAAATTCGTTATTTAAACAATTTACTTTAAACTGAATGTACTAACATTTAAACATAATTTCAGAATGTTCTGATTGAAAATTAAAGTTTTTTATTTGATTTGCCTTTAAAAAATAAATTGTTTCTTTATTCAAAGCTTTAAAAAGTAATACGCAACTTAAAATGTTCTGAACTTAAAATTAAGCAGTCTAAAAATGTATGAGTTACTTTAAATAAATAAAAGAAAATTATTTGCAAAACTTAATCTTTGAAATTTTCAAAATTACATATTTTAACATTTAAAACCTTTATAATTTTATATTTTTCAAATTGAAACCTTCAAAATCAAATAATTAAAAACTGGAATTATTTAAGAAATTAAGAAAAGCTAAGAAAAAATAATTTCCTTTGAGTCACATAGAATTAAATAATTTCAACGTGAATTAGAACCCAATAATTTAAAAATAAAAAAAATGCAAAGAACAGAAGTAGGGACACAAGATTTGAATTTCTCGAAACTTTCAATTTTAAACTATTTATAGTGGCCGATTTCCAAATTATCGCTATTTTAAGTTTTAATATTAACAACTTTGATTACTGAAAAATAAAAAATTTTAATTAATGCATCAAAAATGATTTTTTCAACAATTTTTATTTTAAAAGTGGTCGAAATTAAAAAATTGTTTATATAAAGAATTTTAAATTGTAAGAAAATTGTATTTAAAACCCGAAAATGATGTGAAATCAGACTATTAATAATTGAAAACTAATCAATTTACAATATTAAACATAACATGAATATGTTCAAAGTTCATTAAAAATATGTTGTTTTTTCAATTAAAGCGAAAGGAAATTTTTTAAATTTCGTTTCATTGATTTTTTGTTTTAAATTTGGGATTGTAAAATTATTCAAAATTATTCATAAAAAGAAAAATTGCTACCTTTAGGTCTTTTGGGTTTAAGTGAAATTAATTGCAAAACTTTTTTAATTTATAATTATTTTTTTCTAAAGTTTAATTCTTAAAATAAATTTTAGGCATCAGCATTAGAAATCACATTGAATGATTTGGAATGAAATTTTAATAAATTCAGGAGTGTGATGTTATCTTATAAATAATTATGGAGTGCGGATGCCGCACATATTAAAATAGGGATAATTTATTTTCGTTCACTGGCCCAGTTAATTAATCAGTTAACGGCATTAAAAAGAAAGTGCTTCGACTTTGGTTCTCTATTTTCGTTTTCTTTCAAAATTTTTGAAAGTGATTCCTTCTCATTAATAAATTTAAAAGAAATAATAAAAGAGAAGTAAAAAACCACAATTTCCTTTTTGGACTGATAAAAAAAAATTTAATATGATCAAAGCTAATTTTTTTATGCCTAATAAAATAAAATATTATCTTTTTCGAGTAAATTCAAGTGGTGACAAAGATCTAAATTATTGAATCAAAATCTAAATTTAAAATACAATTTTATTAATCGAAATTTTGAAATAAAAAAAGCAGCCTACCCAAGCCTCGATCTTCAGATTCATCATTTTGCGCATTCTCTATTTCTTCAGCGCCAAAAAGTGTATTGAGACCCTCAGCTATGAACTTTCCGGATTCCTGAAGAACGACACTCATCGGTACCTCACCCCTTTTTCCGGTAACTTCCAACTCAATTTGGTCAATTTCTTTCGCTATCCTTTTTCTAGCACAGGAAGCACTATTTGCCTCCAGTATGCACTCTAAAAATCCTTTTTCCTCCTCAGCCAAGGCATAATCGTAAACGAGGAAAATCCCCAAAATGGCACACAGACTGAACTTCATGATTTTGGTTTTGAAAAAATGTCCAGATAAATAAATGTATTTATTTTTAACTTAATAAAAATAATAGATATGGGACTGGGACCGTCCCTTTCGGAATCACACCGCGGAACCGCACTTTTTATTTGCTGCACGTTGCACCTGGCTCTTCTTTCTACTTATCCTTCCGGCTTGTGGAACAAGTTCGAGTAGTAGTAAACCACGCGTGGTCCCAGCAAGCAGATATATGCGAGTGGGCCTCATGGGGCCTGCGTGGGCCTCCCGAGATCATCAGCCAATCGCGGAGGTCGCTCTTCCCCCCACCTGCCTAATTCCTGTGACTACCCGGGCCCGGAACCGTTGTTGCGTTGTAGGCCCACTTTTCTTTTCTCTCTGAAGTCAGATTCGAAACATTTGAATGAATACGGTCCGGAGATCTTTATCTCGATTAAATGGCCAGATTATGTTCTCTCACGATGTTTCATTAAAGAGAGAAGAGGAAGTGGTCCTTTAGGAGGGAAATTTTTTCTGTGAGGGCTGGGAGAGATGAAGCCTTGAAGGTTAACACATTTGGAACAGCAGTCGATATTTTCAGGTTATCAGATTCAATGTAAGGTAAAAACTTGGGACCTACTTTAGAAATTTCAGTTAAAAATTAACCAAAATGACTTTCAAAAATAATAACGATTTCGATAATAATTAAATATTCTAGACAGCGTTTCTAATATTATTTTTTAACCACGTTTAATCTTTTAAGATAAAAATAATCAATCAAACAAATATTTAAATAAAGTAGGTTGAACAGTATTCTTTGTTCTCCAAATAATCGTTAATAAACAAAAAATAGTTATATTATCTAAATTTAGGGTAAGTCACTAAATAACTTCTATAATAAAATTTAAATTCTACTTTTTAGAACCTCAAGAAGTTAATCAAGTATTATGGAAATCCGCGACGAAAGTGAGTGACTCTATAATAAGAAATTCGAGATGTGGTCCCACTGAGTCCAGAAATTTGTAAATCATTAGCAGTCTTAAGCCTCACAAAAATTTACTTTCTTTTCAATTCTTTATAAATTCTGAAGAAATTAATCAATTTTAATAAATTTTGTTTTAGAATAAACCAGAATAATATAGGACATTCCACAGCAGTAAAAAATAATTCGATTTTGAATATCTAGTTCTTACCTGACTTTATCTCAACAGAAATTTTTTTGCCCAGATTAATTTGAAAAGGGGCTTGCTAAATTGGAAAGCTATTTTAGAAATATACAGTTATTACTGCTTTTTCGAAAATTTTAAAACAATTTGCTATCTTTAATCTTGAAGTTTAGAAAGATCTGAATTTCTAATTTTAAAAGCTATAAATTTGATTTGAGAATTTGAATAATTTGCTATTTTAAATTCATAGTGTAATTAAGAATTCAATAGTAGAATTTCGTTGAACTTCGTTGACTGTTGAATTTTCTGGCAAATTTGTCTCTGGTGAATTAAACTTTTGAATTTTCAAATAAAAAGAAAAGGTTTTTAATCAAAAATAGGATCGTTGAATTTTCAGTTTACAAAAGTAATTATCAACCAATAAATAAAACGAATTTTCAACAAAACACATTATTTTTAAACCAAATAGCCAGGTCAAATCTATATCTAAAAAGATCAATTTTTAACCAAAATTGAAATATTTAAATTTTCAGTGAAAAAATTAATATTTGACAGATTGAAAAAAGATTTTTCCAAAAATTGTTCAATTTTCTACCCAAGATAAATATAAAACTAAAAGGACGAAGCTTTTACTAACAAATTAATTTTTAAAAAGCAGATGAACTTTCTACCAAGAAGATAAACTTTCAACCCAAAAATATGCATTTTCATAAAGCACAAATTTTATTTTTATTGTTTTTACTCATTAACGTTTATTTTGATTATTTTGCATCAAATTGGCATTAAACCATAACTATTTTCATTTTATTATTCTTACAATTTAAAAAATCGAGAAAAAATTGCGCATCCTATTATATAATTTTAATTTAAAATTTCATTGAAACTTGTGTCGTTTTTTTAAAAATTAAATTTTTTTCATTTTTCTTCTTATTTTTTATGACTAAAAGAAGCTCTACTCGTCCTATCCAAAAATTATTAATAACAAATTTTGAGATCCTTTTTGGGGAACAACTTTTTTCTAATATTTTTTTTTGTGCCTTGTTCCGTTTGTCCAAAAATTTATATTAAAAAAAATTAAATTTTGTTTTTTACAGATAAAACAAAAACTTTCTTTCCCATAAAAAATGATTCATAAAAAATGTGTGCATCTTTTTTTGGGTTCACGGTTTTTGTTCATTAATCTTTCGCCGTATCTTGCATAGATAGACCGAACAATGGAATTTATGGTAATTATTTTTTGTGAAATCAAAATATGAATTTTTAATTTTCCAGGAAAATTAAAAGCTTTATTATGATAATCCTATTAATTATTTGAATTTTCTGGAAAACTCGAAAAATGAAAAGAAACAAATTTTTAACACAATAAAAATTCACAGTTTGTTTTTAATCAATCCTTACAGCGCGCGTAGATTTTTTGTTAACTTTTCGAAACAAATTCCATTCAAATAAAAAAATAAAAATTTGGACAAGCGACACAATCTACGAAAAAAAATAACAAAACAAAAGTTTTTCGTCCTAAAAGAAGCTATAACTTTCTTATTTATCTTATTTGTTTCAATCGTGGAAAATAACATTAAAAATAAAAAATTAACTTTTCGGACAAATGACAGAAGTCACGAAAAAAATTAATTGACAAAAGTTATTCATCCAAAAAGGATCTGCAAATTGTGCATTTATAATTTTTCGAAAAGATAAGTAAATTTCCTTTAATTCGAAAAAAATTAGATTGGAAATAAAAACATTAAATTTTTCGAAAAAACGACACAAGAGACGAAAAAATAACCAGCTAGTGGTACAGAAATAATTATAATGTACATTTAATATAATAGTGTTCAACATAATGTAGAAAAGTTCATCCTTTGGACAAAATCGTGTGACAAGCACCAGCTACGTGATGAGATTGTTTTAGTTAAAGCCGAAGGAGCTTTAACAAAAGAGAATTCACAATCAACCAATTACAGTTGTCGATGCTTTGAATTTTAATTTTAAAAGGTCTGTGCACAAATGTGAGGGGGGGGGGGGGTAGTAAAAATACTGAGAGCGAAGTGCGAGATAAATATATTTACAAGCGTGAAGCGCGAGAACCAACAGTTGCGCGCCCTGGGCTCGCTCAAATTTATGATCGATAAATTTAATTTACGAGCCATAAATTATTAAATTTAAAAGTTTTAATATAATAGTAGCATGTTTTAAACTTTTTCAGTCTAAGTTGTTTATTTTAAACGATACGAGTTTTAAATAATTTAATGTTGCAAGTTTCAAGCTGAAAGTTTATTGAGTAAAATCTAAAATTACTCTATTTATAGTTTTCAAATGTTTAAAAATATAGAAGTCATACATTTTTATAATATTAGACCATTTCATTATTTTTACTGAAACCACTGAAACTAATATTAGAAGTCAAAAGGTTTTAAGGGTTCTTCTTTATTACAATAATTTTAGCTTTCAATGATTATTTTTATTTTTTTTACTACTTCGAGGATTCAAAATTGAACAAAAAGAAGTTTTTATATCTATTTTCAATTGAGTACGCTTAATTTTATATTTAAATTTATATTTTTATTGTCAAATAATATTCCATTAATAAATGAAGATAATTTTAGTACCAAATAATTTTTTTATACAAAAATATTATACGCTAGAGTATTTGTTTAAAAAAATTGCTCATAGCAATTAGGTAAAATGCAGAATGTAAAAAGGGTCTTATTTTAAACTCTCATGACCTAAACATTATTTCTAAAATAAAAAAAAACTACACTTTTACTACGTGATATTCTTTCGAAAGTCATAATATTTTGCATCTAGAAGATTTAATTTGTTATTATAAATTTACATTTATTTCAAATGTAAAAAGTCGTTTTAAAACTTCTTGAATGCTCTACAAAAATATCTCTTGTACTTTTCACCTTTCTCTTATCTAGAAGAAACAGTCAAAACAAATGTGTTAAGAAATTGTTCAATTTTCACTTTATTGTTAATTAAAAATATACGCAGCGGTATGACTGAGTTCAGGGTTTCAGGTTTTCATTAGAACGTCCACCCAAACATTTAAAGTAAAAAAATTACTGTGGATGTTATGTTCCAGCAAAAATGATAATTTGACTGGACTAAATATTATATTAAAAAAAAAATTATTTCAAGAATAAAAGATGCAGTTTGAAGAAAATGGATGAATTTTGAACTCGGAAGGATGCATTTCCAACCAAAGAGTGTAATTTCCAAATAAAAAATATAAATTTTCAAAAAAAAAATGGAAGAATTCAATTTTGAGAAATGAAAGACAATTACTAACAAAAGGAAAACAGATTGTCATCAAAATAGATATTTTAAAAGAATAGTTGAATTACTAACCAAGGAGAAGAATTTTTTACTTAAATTATGAATCATTAACGAAGAAAGACGAATTTTGAACAGAATAGTTTAATTTTTTACTGAAAGGATTAATTTGCAAATAAAATAATAAATGTACAACGTAACAAATTAATTTGTAACTATTCAATATTTAGTTAAGATTTTATATAAATGAAAAAAATATAAAATAAAAATTCATCAAAGAAATTTGGAATTAACATCACATTTATTGTTCAAAATATTTAGTTGAAAATTTATGAAATTTTTTGAAAATTCGTACTTACTGATAGAAAATTCAACTGTTTGTAAATTAGTCTTCAAACGATAAAGATGAATTCTCAAAAATAAATGAGAAATTTGATACTTCAAACAAAAAAGATAATTATTTTAAGCAAAATAGTCAGTCTGGAATTAAAATTTAAATAAAATTTCAAACTGAAGAGATGAATTTTGATCTCAAATTACGGATTTTTAACCGAAAGAGAAGAATTTTCAATAAAAAAGTAAATTTTCAATCAAACAGTTCAATTTAAATTCAAAAAGGATGACTTTTTAATCAAATTAATTAGCATTTGAGCATAAAATAATTAATTTTCAGTAAATTAGATAAATTTTCAACTAAAAAAGATCAATATTCAATCAGAAATGGAAAATATTTAATTTTCAATTTACAAAACAAATTTTGAACCACGAACTAACTAATTTTTAAAAAAAAGTTGAATTTTTCTCCAAATAGATTCATTTTGAAATAAACTGTTAAATTTGCAAACCATGCAGATGAATTTTTCACAAAACAGTTGAATTTTCAATCAAGAAAGATAAATTTTCAACAAAAACCACAAAATTTGATATTAAAAAAAATTAATTTAAAAAAAATGAGAGTTGAATACAATTGAAAAAAGAAATTTCAACAAAAATGTTAATTTTGAACCAAATGGTTCAATTTAAATCCAAAAAGAATGATTTTTTAACACAGAATTTGTTAAATATTTAAGCGGGAGTGATGAATCTTCTACATAATACATGAATTTTAATTTTAAAAAATCAATATTTAACTAAAAGTGGAATAAACTTATATTTTCAGTTTAAAAAATGAATTTGGAAGCATAAAAAAACAATTTTCAACAAAAAGTTTGATTTTCCTCCAAGTAGATGAATCGTTAACCAAATTGTTAAAAATGAATATGAATCCTCAACGAATAAATACAGTTGATATTTCAAACAAAAAATATTATAGTTTGAACAATTTTTCTGTCAAGAAAAAAAGAAATTTCTACTAAATTATCGAGTTTTTAAATCAAATAGGCAAAGAAGAATTTCCAACCAAAAAAAGATGACTTTGTGAAAAAAATTTTGAATTTTGAACAAAATAAATAAATTTCTAACCAAACAATCCTCAACCAAAAAAGATTTGTTCTCAACTAGAAATATAATTTTGAAATTAATTGTACAAAAAATAGTTTCATTTTTTATTGGATTCTAATGATTTGTTTCGCAGCTTACTGAATAATAGTTTAGATAAAAATTAATGTTCATTTCTAATACTTTAAAAATATTAGATTAAAAAATGTAAATATTTTTCAAAAAATAAACTTAATTTTGCAAAGCACACTTTTGGATTTCTGATTACTTTTAATATTTTTTACTTTCAATATTAATATTCATACAATTCTGAAGTTGCATTTGTCAGGATGAATATAAATAAATAAATAAATAAAATATTTCTTGCATTAAATTCATTTGAGTACGATCCTTTTCATTATAAATGTTAAAGAAAATTAAATTGTAGGTTTAAATAGTGACAATGAATGTAGCAATAATTACTGATTCAACCAGTATATTTTTACTAATTGTCAGTGATTAAATTCTAGCTACATCAATCAGAAGCGGCGGAGCGCTTTTTCTCTAGGGGGTATAAAATTCATATGGACAAAGATTTCACGAGGATTTTAATAATTTCACAAATATTAACAATTATTTAAAAAAAATATTCCAAATATTTCGCAAAGAGTTTCAAACATATAAAAAAGATTTTCAATATTTTGTAAGGATTTTCGATATATTGGAAAGATTTTACAAAGAAATCAATGATTTGTTAAAGATTTCAATAATTTCAAAAATATTAATAAAGAAACAAAAAAATATTTTAAATATTTCACAAACTTCTAAAGATTTCAGAAAGATTTTAAAAACATTTCACAAAAATTTTAATGATTTTCAAAAAATTTAAATGTTTTACAAAGATTTAAGATATTTCGCGAAGATTTTGGATAGATTAGAAAGATTTCAGAGAAACTTTAGTTATTTCATCAAAATTTTCTGTAGGTATATTTCAAAGATTCAACAAAGATTTCACTAATTTTACAAATATTATCGGCTGGGTATCGATACTACACATCTCGAATCTACACATTGTGCAACTCTACACATTGCGTGTAGAGATTAAATGAAGGTGGTCAACTCTACACATTTAATACACCACGTGAAAAGTTTACACATTAAAGTCTACACATAATAACTCTGCACATTAATTCTTTTGAATTGTAAATTTAGTTATCTGATTAGACCGCACATTGAAACTGTGCACATTAAATTATGTTTATTAGTTTATTATAAATAATAATTTATAAATAATAATAAGTTTAATTATGAATTATAGGTTTACAAGCAAATTGTCTGCAAAAAATCACCTTTTTATTTCCTGTAAATAGTTCGAATCCCAATTAAAGCTGTAGGTCCCCCTTCATGCACTTGATTGCAACCTAGTATGTGCATAATGAAGTAAAAAACAAATCAGGTTCACATATTTGATATGTCATATGCTAAGAGAAGAAAGACGTTGATTTTTGAAAGCCTGACAAGATTATCATG
>JAAAKG020198043.1:0-23866 GCA_010014905.2 Druon quercuslanigerum | reverse complement strand
TAAAAATTTAAACAAACAAAAATTTAAAAATCGGCCTCGACAGTTTTCTTAAGAATTCATAGTTGAATTTTTTCAAACAAATTAATTGAAAATCGATTAAGAATTGGGACCTACAGGTTATTTTGAACATCATTTTTTCATTTCGCCCCACTGTGCACCCGCCGAAAGGGTACCGGTTTCCAGACAATGCCTGACCCAGGCTGTCTGTCCCCTGATGACGTCTTTATTGCAGGAAATTTTTTCACAGTTTTTTTCCTATGCTTTTTTTTCCTGAAAATATTCCTACTGTGATTGGCTGCCGAAATTTTTTTTCCCTCACAAGCTCCACCCGTTGAGGCGTGCTTGTCATATTTCTGTCTCTCTCGCACACTCAACTCAGAATTCCCACGGGTGCTCCCAGCCCTCTTAATAAGATCTTAAAATCAATATCTTCCCCTGATTTTTCTTGACACTCTTGCTATTCTCTTGACACTTCATTTCGTGAACGGCATCACTAAATTGGTAATTTTTTGCATAAAAAAACGAATGATTTTTTCCTTTATCGCTATATGCAAATTGTAGGTGATCTTTAACTTTACCTGGAAAATGCATTGCTTTATAAGAAATGGTTTACGAACTAGAAGATTTTTAAAAATCCTTCGTTTTTTCTACTTCAGATGTGTAAGCACTTGTAACTTTACAGAAAAAAAAAGTTTTGAATGATAACCGAAAATTGGGCTTGTTTTTCGGTGTGACATGAATAAGACCAATCCCGATATAAACTAGCGTTGAATGAAAATCTTCAAAATAGCCGCGAAATGCAATTGGAAGTTAGCTCTATTATGGACTAACTTTTAGTTATCGGCATATTTTCACTTTTTTCGCAGTAACGTTATAAGTTAATCCAAGGCTTTTTCAAAGCCAAGTTGAGTATTTTTTTAGATGGACTTCTTTCAAAACAATTTTTGTCATAGATTGTAGTTATCGCTTCATTTAAGACAAAACTAAAAAGAAGTGTAGTATGACAGTAAGATTTTTTTTTGTGTTTATTTCTTAAAACGTGGTGGACACGTGTCAGGAATGTCAAGGGAATGTCAGGAGACGAAAAAATTTATCAGGAAAATCAGTTACGAAATGTTAAGAAATTTGCAAAATATTTACAAAAATTTAGAGATTCTAACAAATCTTAAGTGATGTTAAGGAATTTAAAAGTTTTTCGTGGAATTTTAAAGGGTTTTAAAAGCTTTTTATAGTTTATAAAAGATTTCGTAGAACTTAAAATGATTTGAATAGATTTAAGGATATATTACAAGAGACTTAACAAAAATATCAATCGCATTTTGATTTCCATAGGAAACTACAATTATCAAAGTGGACCAACCAAAAAAGAGAATCGAAAGCGTGCTTTGTGAATTAAGTTTTACTAGTGTTAATAATATTTTGAAAGAACTTCATGATGCAAATATAAACATCTTTTTCAATTTCTAATATTATGAATTCTTTACAAATTGAACAAATTGCTGGCAAAAGTCGACAAGGCGGTGCAAACTTCCTTGATTCTAAAAATTTTGTTTAATTTGTAATACACTGTTAGAACAATTTAAAAAAATGGTGTGCTAATGCCGGCATCTTTTGATTCATGCAATCCCAAAGTTATTCGTGATAAAATTGTCGGGCCACTAGAAATAAGCAATTGTACTGCTGAAAAATTGACAAAAAGCAGTGAAACTGATGTTTCCAAAAAATCAAAAGATTGGATTGAAGATTTCACATCCACTTTTGAAGTTTAGTTCATCAAAAAAGAATTCGAAGAGACGTTGGTCAGAAAAAAATATAGCAACAAGCGAGGAGCTAAATATGTTTGCAATGTCGATGAACGAGAATATGCCGTTTTATACAGTGGCATTTGGCAAGCCGGAATAACGGAAAAAATGGAAAAAACAAAAAAATCCCAACGATTAAAATTTTGCACTCATAAAATCTATTCGTCCACGAATAGAGGTACCATAAATGAAAAAAGCCGATGCTATAGTATCCTGAGAGCAGAATTTTCAGGTCAGACTACCCTTGAACATAAATGAGCAATCATTGTCTGTTAATTGCAAAAATATCATTTATAAACAAATAAGGACTCAAAATTAGTACTTTTCATGTAGAAGTGCATTTTCCTATAATTGGTAGTGAAGTCATTACTCTGGCATGTTCAATGACAAACGGTAATAGAAATTGCCGCAAAAGATGTCTTCGTGGCCCAGGAAGAAAACGAATCGGGAAGGAAATAAATAAAAGGAAGATATATCCAAGTATCTATCGGATTGGAAGATACGAATACGATGCGTATTGACCCCAACCCTTTAAAGGCGGTGGAATTAAAGCAGTTAACTTCGGACAAAAATATCATACACAAGTATGATATTATTCCGTTAACTGTTCAGTATGGTCGCGTACGTACCACTAGTGTCTCACCAGAAGCAGACTTCAATGATTTGAAAACTAGACTCATAAAGAATGAGCAACTTCCAACGCGAATTGATTATTTTTTCACAAAACATGTGGACAATCTTACTGGGAAACTAAAAATTATTAATGCGCAATAAAGGGAATGTTAAAGGATGAAGGAATCAAGATAATTTCGCAATATCCAGCTTGTGTGAATAGCGATATCCCAGAAGGAGCACACAGGTTCTCAATTAATATATTCCCTTTAAAATTTCTCAAAAATATTTAAATTAACTAGATAATATTTATCCCTTTCTTTTATTAGGTACACAATATGTATAAAATATGTACAAGCTTGTAACGCTAACGAATACTTGTCCATTTGACAGTTTATTCCAAATCTGCCTGAGTACCCTTTCAGACAGAGATATAATTAGGGATAGAGTACAGCAACTGGGACGCATCGTAAGAAAATAAAATTCAACGAACGCCAAGTTATCTTAATTCCGAGAACAATTTTTAATGAAGATGCATTTTAAGCCACATTCACAGAAGAAGTAACTTCTTTTCCACTTCTTTGTGTTACCTTAGATTGTGAAGGAACTATACATTATAAGGTGACTAACACAGGCAAATTCAAGAACATATTATGCATTAAACTAAATTTTTTCTCTTTTTGGAAGACCAAGGGTTTAATACAATTCAATCAGCAGCATGTGTTAAACTCGAAGACATTCCAGTGAAGTTGAGTTTATTCAAAGAAGTGTATACGCTTTGAGGATTGGTACACTTTAAACATCCAGTATTTTCGAGAAAATTTTAAGACGCAGCCCATTTAATTTGTCACTATACTGGAATTGCTCTGCGAAGAACTGGACAATGAATGGAGTATTATGACCTAACTAATGCAAGAGGTAATACAAAGGGACCAAAGAGGAGACAAAAAAATTTGTCCGCAATACCGCATTTACTGCTTTACTCGTTATAATATTATATAGCTATATATAAATGTAAATATTAAAAGTGACAATTATTGGTACGTTGGTGTTTGAATTTGCTTTTTCTCGTCAAATTTTGTCTGTATACTCCTTGCATATTTTATCTCAGTGCAAACATTTGCCGAGTATTAATTCGATAAATTTATCGATATTTCACATTTGTAAGACTGCTCTGCCACACAGTATTTTGTGTACCATAAGAAACTGTGTGTTGACTGTCTTATCTCGCCCGCGTTGTCCGGTCATTTTGTTTCGTCGCAGTATGTTGCAGCAGGAACCTTGCGGTATGTGGAACAGGACGATTGCATCGCTGCGCATTTAAAATAATGCGTCCTCGGAATTTGTTAAAACCAGACCCTTTAAACTGGGCGAGTGGAAACACATAGTGTGACGAGTCCCTAATCATCTCTTTCTTTTTCAGAGTCAAGTTCACAGCCTGAAAAAATTCCTGGTCCTATCGGTGTTGCCAGTGTGCCTCCTGGTGGGCCTTCTTCTTCTTCTCCTTCTTCTTCTTCTTCTTCTTCTAAAAGAAATCGTGAACGTGGTATTGACCTGAATCTTCCCCCTCCTGAGTCTCCGCCTCGTGCTAGGTCCAGATCTCCTAATGCCGGATCCGGATCTGCTCCTGTCAGGCATTCTTCTCCAGCCAAAAAGCCTGCTCCTTCCAGGCCAATATCTCCGATGAGAGTGCTTCCATCCCCGGACGGAAATGGATACGGACTTGAACAGATTCCGTTTATTCGGCTTGTTTCTCTAAAACATGAGTGCCGGTCATTCGAATTGCGATGGTACATTTTTCCTGCGAATGAATCACTTGAAATTCAAATAGCAAAGGCTAAATATAAGCCTATGCCATACCAGGTAAAAATTGTATTATCAACATTCGATGGTGTCGCCTTTACAATATTAGAGAATCGATGTTTTCTTGGTGGAATATATAAACGTTTTAACACCAATAGGAGGCGCGTGAAAGTAAACATGAATAGGCACACTGTTTCTGCAATGGATCGAGATGAAATGCAGTGTACTCCAGTAGGTCCTGAAGAACCAATAACATTGCATTTTAAAGTGATTAATGTAAATTCCTGAGATCTGAATTCGGACACAAATGGTTGTTTTTCGTAATTACTTATTACATTGAAAATTCAGCATGTTATGGTTCTCGTAAGTTACGTGTCAGTTTTGCAGTACTTGTGTTTCTACTTGGAAGCAAACACTTTTAAAAACTTTCTGTTGGCGGAAGTGAAGCAGCTTATTGACAAACTTGACAATATCATCTAATCGTTGTTTCAATAAATATACAAATATTAGACAATCTCTCTCTTTCATTAAACTTCAATTTCCCAGTTTTATATCCTTCCTTTGAAAGACATATACAGCCATTAGTAAATTCAGGTACCTTTTTTCCCGAAGAACATAGTATTTTCTTACTGTCAAATCATCAATTTTAAGGCTGATCGTATAACAAATTTAAACTGAGATATACAAAAATTTTATTCTTACTTTCTTAAATATATTCTGGATGCTTTCAAGCTGTATTCTTTTTTATTTTTTCAAACATGGCTACAAAAATAGCAGTGAGTTTTCTTATTTTAGACTTTCATTGTTCCCCTATTCCGCTTTTTTTCCTTTCTAGCTATTGGAATTCACAATATTCTTTCTTTCTGCAATGTTAGTTCGCCCGCATCGTGGTTCTTAAGCATATGTATATGTAAGTACCACGAATGTACTTTTTAAACATTAGCACCTAATTAAAAGTTTGAATCTTAAGTTTTCTTTTAAAAATAAGCCCAAGGTATTCAATTTAAAATTAAAACCTACTAATCCCACCTATCAAAGACTTTGTAGGCTCCCAAAAATCCACCAAAATAACATTTTACTCAGACCGATCGTCAGTGTAATGAACGCACTAACTTTCAACCTGGCACGCTTCCTCGCCACAGCAATAAATCCTTTTACAGAAAACTCTTTTTTATTACCGTCTAACACTTATTCTACTTTATCAAAAAGATACAACAGATTCACATTCAACCCGAAGACATCATAGTGATTTTCGACATAGTGTCTCTCTGTATGAAAGCACCAATTTTTGATACAGTTGAAATTATTAAATCTTTTACAAACTTCCCTTCCGAGCTCATACGTTTGATGGAGCACTGTCTGAATAATACTTACTTCTCTTTTAACAACCAAATCTACGAACAAAGTTCAGGAGCAGCAATGGGATTCCCAATCGCACATGTATTATCCAACATCTTTATGCAACATATAGAAACTAAAATCTTCAACTAATTCAAGCTTAAACCGGAATTTTGGTTCCGTAAGTTTTTTGACTTTATGAATCGATAAAATTTAATATGCAGTTCACTATGAAAATTGAACAAAATGTAAAATAACAGACAAAGATTACTTACGGTAGGAATTACAATAAGTTAAACAAATCTTCATAATAAATAGAATCGTCGTCAACACAACCTACTAAAGAAAGAGACAGAAAAACTATGACCATCCTATCCTGCATCCGAGGTGTCACAGAACAAATAGGAAGAATTCTCAATCAAACACAACATCCAAGCGATATTGAAACCACCTGCGAAAATTGGACAAATACCTAACCTACCTAACCCTTAAGACAAAAAGGCATCTTTCAGTGATCCGGGAGTATATAAAATCCATTGTTCTTGTGGCAAAGTCTATATCACAGATTTGAAAAAAAGACTTGATTGGCCGGTTAGACCAGTCCTCACGTTGGGGTGCTTTGGCCAATCCCAGCCATCGCAGAGAGTATACATATCAACAACATAACCTGATACCTCAGTTTCAGGTTAGCCCTGAAGATGTAAACTGCAATGTTCACAAAACGTCAGCAAAATAGTAGTGGAATTATGCGTAGATTTTCTTGAACTTTAAAAAAGTGAGTCCAGTATTGCGCCAAATTACGACTTGTGATCGCAACTTTTTCTCTTTTGTTCTCTCAGAGGCTGCCATAAGAAATTCTTGTACGTAACTGAATAAACTCATTAAAGCTCATTTTTCAAAATCTTTAAAACATTTGTTTTTCTGCCTTCTGCATTCCTTTTTTCACGGATTGGCTGGCATACGAGCGCACTTTTTTCCACTGATATGGACGGCCTCCAAGCGTGGTTACATTGATTAAAGCGAAAGCTGAACGATGGCAGAACACACAATGTTTTTCCATATTACTCCCTCTTACAGATGTTTCCAAGGCCCTCTTTCAATCGCTTTCTCTCTTCCTATTTCAAGTGATAACATTCCTATCCTTACTTTCCCTCTTATCGAACCAATCTCTTCGAATTTCTCCTTGCCAAAAAGACCAAAACATTTTCCACCCAAAGTAAGGAGCATATCAATCTCTTTTTCAAACGGGACTAGCTGGGGCCCGCCATTGGTTAATGAGAAAATAGTTAAACCGTAAGGTTCCACAGGACGATGTGTCCATCACTATGTCACACCGTCCTTACCGTCCACCGGCCTGCTCAAGAGAAAAGTTTCAGGACTTGTGGAGCATGTCAATAACTGTATGCGTCGAGTTACAGCCCAATTCCATTCTATGAAAAAAAAATTTGTTATCACTTGACATGGACTCCATCAATTATGCTATTTAAAACAATTAAATTTTTCTTTACCTTTGTAAGAATATTGAAACCGGGGGAAAGAAAATTGCGTACACTTCCTCTAAGACCTGCTTCAAAAATGTGTAGTAAATCTATGTCATCATGCACGTACTCATACCGATCGGCTCAAGTAAGATAAAGCTTTATGATACCATATTTTTGTAAAGTTTTTCTGTGCATTCAATTATCAGTGAAGGGATCTTTTTAAATCTAGTCAGCTATTTACATTATTGATGCATATGCGTTGCACTTTGTGATGGGCATGACATGC
Source organism: Druon quercuslanigerum (assembly GCA_010014905.2). Lineage (NCBI taxonomy): Eukaryota > Metazoa > Arthropoda > Insecta > Hymenoptera > Cynipidae > Druon > Druon quercuslanigerum. Next base: position 16,544 of record JAAAKG020198043.1, on the reverse strand, counting down.
GGCGCATATGTCCCTCATCTCGTGAGAGGCATTATTTTTATAATTGTACATGCATGATATATATGTTTTATTGAGAAGCGCCGCTTTTAATAATAATACTAGTAATAATAACAATAATAAAGTTTTAAATAATTGGTTTATTAATTCATGATTGTCAAATTTTAACTGGTTCATTAATAATGTAAATCGATCAAATTTCAAACTTCTTTAATAACTTTAATTTATTGTTTAAATTTCATCTTTAATATTAATTTTGAATTAAAAATTCAATTTGAAATCAATTTGAAAATATTTAAGAAAGCTGCATTTAAAAACCGCGCGCGGTCGTTGAGAACACATAACGCGCAGTCGCTGTCGGCCAACATGATCACAGGCTCCAACAGGCTCTTCGATCGATTTACTGATCGTTTGGTTTTCGCGGCCGGCGTATTATACGGAAGTTTTCCATTGCGCTGTGTAAAATATTTTCAGTTTTTCGAATTGTGCCATATCCACGGTCTTTCTTCATCTATAAGGATCATTAATTCATTCTACCGTGCTCAGAGAGAAGCATTCATCCTACAGTATATCTTATATATGCGGTGATTTAAAAATTTACAAACATAACCTCACATAGACACTTCTTTTAAGATCAATTAAATTAATATTTAAAAAATCATATTCAATAAAATTTAATTTTTACTCATTGTAAGTTTTAAGTATTTTTCTTGAAGTATCAGGAATTATATATAATTGTTATAACATATAATTTTGATTCATCTACATTTTCCGAAAAAGTTATCGCAGGAATACCGGGTAATAACCTATAATAATTTTGAGTACCGAAAAAAGAACGCAAATTTAAGTTTTTATGGGTCCCTGCTAAAAGTTTTTAAATTTGGAAGGCGACTTTTTTTTATTAAAAATAGTTGTTTCGCTGTTATATGTTCTAGAATTTTTCGATTGTGAATAATATCGCTGTGTGTACGTGTTTGACAAACGTTCTGCGCGGAACAAAATTTTTAAGGCGTTACCGTTACTGAAAAAGAGTTTTTTCAGTACCAATAAGTATTTAATAAAAAGTGTTTGTTACCATGCCTTTACTTATCTTTTTATTAAATTTTTTAAACACTAGAATCTCATGCCCTACGAAAGCGCACTTGTCTATCAGTTATGCATGCTTACGATAATTTATAAAAATCATATATTAAAATATTATAATCTTCAATAATTTGATTTTAGCCTCAAAAACAATCCTGTCATAAAAACCGCTTTGAAAAACTGGAATTCTGAAAGTAAGTGTATAATTGTGAAGATATAAAATGAACTGAAAAAATATATTTTAAAATTTTTAAATATTTTTCGAAGCATTTTAGGCATTTTTGCAAAAAATTTAACTAGAGAGATTTAAGAGATATCAAAAGGTTTTACAGAAATCAATAGATTTAAAGAGATTGAACATATTTAGGAGAATTAAACTTGTGTTCACAGTAATAAATATTCATGATTAATTACTTGTTTTTTTATAAATTAAAAAAACTGACATTTATAACCTCTAACAACTCTATAAAACTGTACATGCACCGTGACCACATGACGTGCGCCCCGCACGACGTGCGGCGCACCTGTCAGGCATATGAGGACGCAGCTGCGTCGTCCTCTGCGCGCACACTGTGAGACAAAAGTCGCACGCGTGCGACACATGTGCGTCGCAAAGTGCGCACACTTTGTTATCTGGGAAGTTAAAGGAAAATATGCAATTGGACTCGTTGAATTGCTCATACTCCTAAAATACCTGTAGCTATTCTCAATGTCAGTGATCTACGAGTTGAGTGCATTATCACTACGGCTATAGTACCACTAGGATATAAGATTGTTGAAGTGACGTCACACGTCATTTACCTCCTAATCGCCGTAAAGACAACACATGTTAAACAAAAGCCAGGTCGCAAGCAGCATGCGAGGCGCTAACACCTATGAGCGTGCTCCTTTGGAAACAGCTCGGTTTTATGATAAAACCTGATATCCCGGAAGGAATTAAACGTTTCAGCAAATATGAGGGAAACTTTTATGTCACTATCCCACTCAGTATGGATCTCAGATTTCCTGAAATCTATTGGAAGATCATTATAAACGCTAAGCATGAACTTACCTTGACAATATCGCACAGTGACTGGAATGCCATTGTTTACGCACAACAATCACCAGGAAACAAAGAGCAATTTAAAATCACAATTGATGACTTGAAGTGTATTATACTATTTATAATGGCATCTGTTTAGCAAAAGCTACAGCTTCTGCCTTTTATTGAAAAAGATTTTCTCGTGAAAACATCAACTCATTTCAAAAAACCAGGTAACATTATACTGGCTTTCCAGACAGGTAGAAAAGATAGGCTGGCTATATATGCTAATCACTTCGATCACTGCAATGAAACAAATGTCAAGGTATTTTTATATTCACAGTACTATACGTAGGGCAATTTTAAACTGGACTTTGGCCGTAATCATTTTACGCTACCATATGGGATGCATGTAAACCTGCAGGCAGCATACTAGAATAAGGACCATGAACCAATGTTAAAGAAATGTTAAAGAAATATCAAATCAATATGAGTTTAATTATCTACTGGTACATGAGCCTATTATTCAGTAACGTCGCCTTAGTGGTAGCGTGAAGAAGTTTATTCAGGATTTTTGTGGAGGCGGTAATGTGTTATCGAAAAGGTGAGAAGATTTAGAAAATTTAATGAACAAGAATCTTAGAGATTTCTAGAAATTTATAGAATTCAGAGGAATCCCCGATCCCACGAGCGCCATCTACATAAAAAAGCTTTTAATGGACTAGGTCGTTAAGTAAACAAACCTAATTGACTGGGTCTTGAATTTGGACCAATACTCTGCCTTACCGATCGAGTTACCATCTGTTGGTAAGTTACCGATTACTGCTTAACCAGGGGATTGTCACGAGTACTCGCCTTGTAATTCTACTAGAATTTAACGATTATTCTTGAATTTGTGTTTTTGATGGAATTCAACTGTCCCTGACTCCAATTTAAAATTGTTTACTGCTAAATATTAAGTGTTACACGTTTTGATAAGAATTTTTTTGCTAGGAAATTAAACTATTTGGTCGAAAATGTACAGATAATTCGCTCTTTTCCTAAAGGAGCTCAAACAGAATGTATGGAACAATGTCTTTCGGTGGATTTGGTTATAACTTGGTGATTTTGTATCTTATAAGGGCCCAAAGCAAAAATTTTAAAAGATGGACAGTTTTAAATCTTTAGGGCGCCAAACGCTCAAAATCATAGGGTAAGGTGTATCCGTACAGCATTCAAAACAATCATCTCACAAAGCACGCATCTCGCAACGGCCGAACGCTAAGCACTTAATATTTTTAATCAACTGCGAAGTGCGGTAATGCTAATTATGAGAATCGTCCGCTTCTCGCAACGTTCGACGTCTCAATCATGTATATCTACCTCTTCTCACAACAGCCGAACGTTAAGCACTCAATATTAAAAAGCAACTACAACACTCACTGTTAATGGGCAGCAATAGTTTTGAAATAAAGTCATAATCATGTGCGATTGTCTCAATCATATATAGCGTCCTCTTCTAGCAACGTCGGATCGCGAAGCTTGCAAAGTTTTATCATAAATGATACATTTGCTGCTTTTAGCGGAGAGATAAAAACATTATCAAGTGCGTTTGTGCTGTGTTGAAGCAGTGAATGTTGCAACTAATTTAAAATATTGACCGCTACGCGTTCAAACCTACTGAGCAGTGGGCGAGATATATGATTCAAACAACAGATTAATCAATTACACTTACTGACTTAAATTCTGAATGTTGCAGTTTAGTCAAAATATTGAGCGCTTAGCGTTCGGTAATTGCGAAAAGAGGGCGATTATTTCTATTGGCATTACCGCACTAGATATTGACCACATTTATCACCTTGCTGCCCCAGAACAGTGAGTCTCGCTGTTGATCAAAAATGTTCAGCGCTTAGCGTTCGTGTGGTGCGAGAAGCGCCCCAAATTACAAAGATTTTTTACCAAATCCACCGAGGGACATTTTCCCATGAATTCTCCACGGGGTACTTTTACTTCTTAGCTTGAGTTGAAAATAATTAAAAAGAATTTATATAGAGATTAACTATAATCCAACAAAGTTGAAACAATACAGTAAAATAAACAATAATTTAAAGAATTATTGTACATTCTGGACCGCGAGGAGGATAATTTTGTTCACTCACATTCAATCAAATTAAGAGATTAAAAGCAATTCTTATCAATCTTTTATAATCTTTCTATCACGTAATTCATTTTAATTTAAAGTAAGCTGAGAAAATCGATTGAATTGTGTATTCAAAGTGAAATATGGAATGCTATCAAAATTTTTAATAAATTAATGATATTTCTATTGCGAAGTTACTTATTTGTGTTCCTCATAATTGAACAAATTGTCGTAAATCTCAGTGATTTAGAAGGACAAATAAGATAGCAACAGTACCTGTATACAGATAAGCGTTTTCAATGTATATTAGTTAGATTCTTATTAAAATTTTATCAAAGTGAATACTTTTATTAAAAAAAATGTGGACCACGATTGGTATTGTGTGTTTTGTCGTCGCTATTTGCCCTGATTCTGTTGGTAAATATAATAGCAATAGTATAATGTCTAGTTTATTCGTTGTATATTTATGTTCGATTGAAAAATGTTTAAATGTCAGTAAGTCATTCTTTTTAATTCTAAAAGAAATTGTCCGTAGTTGAATCAGTATTTTTCTTTATGCCTGGTTCGGCCCTGATTTTCTAACATGGACTAGATGAATCATTAGGTAACTTTTCTAAAGCAGCATTGCTAAATATGTCATTACGACAAATGAAGGATTTCTTTGAAAGCAATTATTTTGCTTCTCCAATTATAGAAAATTCTCAATATTCAATTTCAAAGTTTTAAAGTTTTTAAAGAATAAAACTAAAATAAAAAATATCATGAATTTAATCAATCAAATAAAAAAAATTCAAAATATAATTTAAAATAGTTCCAAGAGTTTAAATTAAAAACCAATCTTAAAACCCAGGTATTGCTAAATGTAATCATCTCTTTCATTTTGCAGAGTCAAGTTCCCCGCCTGAAAAAATACGTAGTCGTGACCGTGTTCCCGGTGTGCCTCCCGGTGGACCTTTTTCTTCTCCTTCTCAAAGAAATTGTGAACGTGGTATTGACCTGAATCTTCCCCCTGTCGAGTCTCCTCCTCGTGCCAGATCCAGGTCTCCTGATGCTAGGTCCATGTCTCCTCATGCTTGTTCTAGTTCTGCATCTGTTAGGGATCCTTCTCCTGTTAGGCATCCTCTTCCTACCTGGTATCCTGCTTCCTTCAGGACAATAGCTCCACTTAGAGTACTTCCATCCCCGGACGGAAATGGATGCGGACTTGAAGAGATTCCGTTTATTCGACTTATTTCTCTTAAAGCTGAGTACCGGCCATTTGAATTCCGAAGATACATTTTTCCTGCCGGTGAATCACTAGAAATTCTAATAGGAAAGTCTGAGTATATGCCTATGCCATATCAGGAAAAAATTGTCTTATCAACATTCAATGGTGTCGCATTTGCAATATTAGAGAACCCATGCTTTCTTAGTGGAATATATAAACGTTTTAATACCAATAGGAGACGCGTGAAAGTAGACATGAATAGACGCATTGTTATTGCAATGGAGAGAGAAGAAATGCAGTGTACTCCAGTAGGTCCCAAAGAACAAATACCGTCGAATTTTAAAATAATTAATGTAAACTCTACTCCCATATACCTCTAGTTTAAAACAAAAATATAAAGAAAAAATATATTGCTTGCGATCTGAATTCGGATAAAAGTGTTTGTGTTTCTTAATTACTAATTAAATTAAAAATTCAGCATGTTATGGTTCTCACTCTTTCATCTTTTATCAGTATATCTGTATATATAATGCCGCAACCGCCCTCGCCTTGCTCCCCTGAGAAACTGCGGGAAGCAGCAGTGCTACAATGGCTGAGAACGGGGTGACGGAAAGCGAGAGTTGGTTGTTGTAACCAATTAATCAAATTTTATTTTTGATCGCTTGTCACATAAAGTAAGAAACGTGATTTTTATGAGTTATGTGTCAGTTTTACCGTAATTGTGTTTCCACTTTGAACCAGAAAATTGTGAAAACGTTCAGTTGGCGCAGGTGACGCAGCTAATTGAAATGTTTCGCAGTATGATCTCTTTGTTTCAATAAAGATAAGAATATTACATAATCTCGCTTTCTTATTAAACTTCATATTCCCAGTTTTATACCCTTCCTCCAATAAAAATATGCACCCGTTAGTAAATTCAGTTACCTTATTTGACGAAGAAATTATTATTTTCCCACTATCAAATAATCAATTTTAAGGCTTATCGTATATCGTATAAAGCACAAAACAATTTGCGTAACAAATCGCAGTTACTATATATAAGTTATTTTACAGTAAATGTTGGATAGGAAAATTTAAACTTTGATAGAATTTGCTAAATATTTTGGAGCTATTGGAATCCACAATATTCTTTCTTTATGCAATGTTAGTTCAACCGCTTTGTAAATTTTATCAAGTAAAAATGTTATGTTATTGAATTATATTAAATAGAAAAATGTTTAACTTTTAAGCCTTACTGGAGGTTTGCTGCACCGATTTTTCTAGTAATTACAATTATGCTCAAAGAAATTTCTTAAGCGTCAATAAGTTTATTTTAGAATCAGCACCAAGAAAAATCAACCTACCAATTATTAAGATTGAAATTAACTCGTGAATTCCTTTCGTTCTTTTTTTGAATTTTTTTTTCGTTTGGTAACACTTCTTAGGTTTGTGGTCATGGGATGTGGTGGCGACACCTTCGAAACAAAAATTATTACATTTCACTAAAAATCATGAATGGCTGCGCCCATTTTAAAGAAATGTCGACTGATGCTTATCTCGGAGCCCGGGCTTTTTGGGCTTTACACCAACGTAAAAATCGATTCAAGATGCTGAGAGACTTCATATATAAAAACTTCAGCTGATTTAATCGAAACCACTTTTCCAAGTAAAATGAATAGCCAAGCAAGAAGAGCCAACACCTGGTGATACAGAATTTAGCGGGCCCCTTACATAACCTTTAATCCTTGAAATCGGTCAAACTTCCTTAATATTTCCTTAATAGTTCTTAAAATTGGTTGCACTTTGTGCTAGTGAGATTTATTTATTTTTTTAAATCACTACCAAGGTACAGTGAAGACCGTTATAATTTTACCTTCAACAAAAAATGCTTGTTAAAAACTGTTTGTACTGTCGTGTATTACAACTAAAAACCTCGGTCTACTTAAAAATGATGCATTTTTACATAAGAACCATTTTGTAATTGGGTGCAGAAATTATTGGAACTTTTGTATTTTTACATTAAAATAGGAATCTCTATTTCCATTTTCAAAAAAAGCACTATGACCCCGGAATAGTTTCTAATCAAGAATATTTTTGCTGAGAATCTAAGCAAGTGCAGATTAAATGTCATAGATATCTTTAAGTTCAGAATTTCAGTACGAGCAGCGAATGCGTATAATAGTTATAATTTGCAACAAACGAATGTCTAGTAATATTTTTTGAAGTTTTTTAAAATTTCTCAGATCGGCAGCTGTGCTCAATAGCTTTTCTTTTCAAAGGTGTTTTTCAAGAACTTATTCGTTTCCTCAGAAACTGATTCAGAAGCAGTAGACAGCTTTTCTTTTTTCTTTTCACGCTTTTCGTTATTCCAGTTACATTTTGTATCTATGAAGAATGTAATAAAGAAAAGTGCATTCTCTTCTAGGAATTTTTGTGACCCAAGACAAACATTATAGCTTTTTCTATAAGCTGTATCAAAGATTTTGGTTTCGTAAAAGGATGCTTCAAAGATCCTTTAGATCGAATTTTGATGAATTTGTGCTCTGGGAAATTACCACAGTTGATAGAGAGATATATTTTAATAAACAGATTAGAATCAGGATAGACGTTAGTACAGGAGCTCTTTCTTATCATTCCAAAAAAGAGCTAGAAAATGAAAGTATTAAAATAATTTATAAATGTTACCTGAATTAACCTAATTCTGCAAATCATGTACAATTCTATAAGGCTTCCTCGCATAATTCAATAAAATTACTTGAGAACTTAAATTTGAGACCATACGAAGACTTGACCTCCACTTCCAGTAGCAGGCACTAAACCATAAAAGCCACCATGCCATCTGGTGTTTGTGAATAGTTTGTTAAAAATAACATATAACTGAATTAATTAAAAAAAAAGTAAACACAAATCGACGGTTGCTAATAAAAAGCTGCCATTTCGACAGAATCAAATAGAAAGGGTCTATGCTTTAGAGGGCGTTCGTGTTTCTAATACAATTTGTATGCGATTTTTAAGCTTCCATGTTTCGCCAACTCAGATGTCACCTTTTTATTTCGTTCTACAGAGATGGTACATTTTTATTTGGATGCGTCGAAATATATCCAATTATCCAGATCCCGTCGTGCATCTTATGTTTGGAAAAAAAGTTTCTGAGGCACCTTATTAGGTGTGAAAAGTCGTGAATGAACCACAGCCTCCAATGTACATCAGAAATGTGAGTAATTCTCACAACTTCTTTGATAGCTTCCAACAATTTCCAATTTTTTTGAAAAAACTCGCAAGAGGAGTTACCAGAAGTTCCTTTCGTTATCCCTGAAGTAATCTTGGAAACAATTCTCTTCTTGAGACCTATAAGATCTTTTAGCAGCGAAATTCCGATCCATCTGGCTTTTTTTGGATAAATGTTGTCATGATGTCATCTTTTTTAAGATGGAGATTACAAAAGAAATTTCATTTCATCAAATTAGTTTCTTCAGGAATAGCATTTTTACACAAATTTATCGCTCCGTCCTATTTAAAGAAATTTACATCAGTGCCCAGTGCGAATAAATCCATAAAGGATTAAGAACATAAAAAGCTGCTTGCTTGGAATTTATCAGTGTTTTTACGTGTCAGTAAATATACGTTAAAAAGTATTATCCACTAAAAACTAATTAAAGAAAAAAATAAACAAAACATTCTCATCTGATGTATCCATGGATGAAGAAGACGTGTTAAAAGATTTTAATGCAGAGGCGTAATTAATAAGACAGAAACAAAACTTGCCAAAGAAGTCTTCAGATAGGAATCTGATCTACTAGACCAAAAAAAATGTCCGATGGAACATAAAATTCTATATCAAGATCGAAAGAATGTAAAAAAGTAACCTCGATGAGCCCAAATGAATCATTTACTGATAGATTTCTTATCCCATATCATAATGGAAAATGTCAACGTGAATTCTTTGGCAGGACTAAAATTGGAGAAGTACCTCAACCTATAGCTTCATATTTAAACTTACCAGAACCAAAATGGAATAGTGGGCATTGTTTTCATAGAACTGGAGCAACACTTTCATCTGATTGGGTGCAAACACTACCATGCTCAAACTAATAGGAGGGTGGAAATCATATAATATAGCACACGGTTACTTTTTTTATTTATTTAATTAGATTATAGACAATGCCTATTATTTACAAATAATTAAATAATAATAAATATCTAATTTATAAATAATTGACTTATTTATAGGTTATATAGAAAATTCCATGAAAAACGGGAACAAGTTTTATGAAAGCATAACCCGTGCAGCTGTATCCAAAGATTCAATCTAATCCATAACCATAGACTAGTAACAACTGTGCAACTGAAATAATTATTGCAAATAACGTCAAAAAGGAGATTACCGACACCTTCTTTTACAAATAGCAAAGAATAAAAAAAAATGTTAAAGTTCTGGGCCTGTAGGGGCGGAAAATTCCAGGAATTTTAGACCTATCGGATGACCTCTCTAATAGCACGATATCAGGTGCGCGCATGCGTAAATAAGTCGCGCTTATCATAAGCAAAATAGCACACGAAGTGGGAGAACCTCATTTAGTGAGCGTGCTGTACGTGTCATGCCGTGTTAAGGGGAGTTTACACTTATTGGACAATAGTGGAACTCAAGTAATTATTGCAAATAACGATAAAAAGGAGATCAGCGACACCTTCTTTTACAAATAGCAAAGAATAAAAAAAATGTTAAAGTGCAATAAAGAATCAACAGTGCCTACGTATTTTACAGAAAAACCAATACAGTACAATTCCGATAAATTTCCAACTTCAGGGCCTGTAGAAGCGGAAAATTCAAGGAATTTTAGACTTATCGGATGCCCTCTCTAGTAGCACGATATTAGGTGCGCGCATGTGTAAATAAGTCGCGCTAATTATGAGCAAAATAGCACACGAAGTGGGAGAACCACATTTAGTGAGCGTGCCGTACGTGTCACGACGTGTTAAGGGGAGTTTACACGTATTAGACAATAGAACAACACAAATAATTATTGCAAATAAAGATAAAAAGGAGATCACCGACACCTTCTTTTACAAACAGCAAATAATAATACAAAATTCTAACGTCCAATAAAGAATTAACACTGCCTACGTATTTTACAGAAAAACCAATACAGTACAAGCCCAATAACTTTCAAACTTTGGAGCTATAGGAGAGGAAAATTCCAGGAATTTTGGACTTATCGCATGCCCTCTCTAGTGACACGATATCAGGTACGCTCATGCGTGAATCATCGGCGCCAATCGTGTGGAAAATAGCACACGTAGTGGGAGAACCACATTTAGTTAGCGTGCCGTACGTTTGATGACGTGTGATAACGTGTTAAGGGAAGTGTACACTTATTTGACGGCTTTATTTATTATTATAGTTAGATAAGAATTCATCCCAAATAAAAGGAAAAAACTCTTTTAAAGTTTTAATTTTGAGTAGGTAACTTCAGTGTTTAGTAATTATAAATTTATGAATGGAAAGAAAGTCTTAAACATTTAAAGAAATTAAAATGGATTTGAAGATCATATTTTTATTTTAAATAAGGTGTTTAATAATTCCAAAGAATTAAAAAAATTGAAAACAGTTAGTATAATCTGAACGAATTAAAAAGACTTTCTCGTGTTAAAAATGTTTAGTGAATTAAAAAAAAATCAATTAAAAATAAATCAGAGAATTTAAAAGAATAAAGAATAAGTTCAAAGTATTCAAAAAATGTAACAGAATTAAAAGACATGGAAGATTAGTCAAACATTTAAAAATTTGAACAGTTTTTTAACTCTTTTGCTTGATAATATATACATTTTTTAATTCAACTAATTTGCGAATAGTTGAACTAGTCTTTCAGAAATTCTGTTTTTTTTTTGTTTATAAAAATTCCTTCTTTTTCTTTGAAACTTAATCTCTATCTTTGGTAATATTATTATTTCTTTAAAAATTCCGGTTTTTTTGACAGAAAATTAATCTCTTTGCTAAAAAATATATCTTCATGATAGAAAAATCATATATTTGGTTGTACATTCATGTATTTAGTTTCACATTGAAATTTTAACCAAGGAATGAACTTTATTTTTTATATATTGTCAATGAATATTTATATGCTTAACACATTATGAATTTTTCAAATTGAATTTTAAAGAATTCTGCAGAATTAAAATAATATAAAGTAATGATTATACTGAAATTCCTTGAGTTCTCTATACAGTCTCTGAATATGTATACATATTTTTTATTTGTTTGGATTGTATACGGAGCGCGTAAGATGAAATGTGATTATGTTTTTCAACAAATACTGATATTTCTATTGCGCAGTAATTAATTTTTTTCCTCAATATTTGTAAAAATGGTCATAAATATCAGTATTGCCAAAGAACAAAATAGATAGAGACTATACTCTCATGTAGTGAAACGTTTTTATCCATGTTCATGAGTTTGAATTTTATCTAAATTCGTTAAAAGTGTGCTGATTTATTTCTAAAAATGTGGTACTTATTTAGTGTTATCTGCGTCGTCATAGTGATTTACCCCATTCCTATTGGTATGTATAATATATATAATTTAAATTCCGGGTTTAATAGTAGAATATTTATTTCCCACTCGAAATTGCCTAAATTGATGGTCCGATAAACCATTTAAGAAAAAATCATTTAAAATAATATATCATTTAATAATAATTAGAAATGGTTTGTTTTACAACTTTTAGAAAATCCTGCGATCAAAAAAATATATTTTTAAATGTAGATTTATAAATAGCAATTAAGCTTAAAATGATTCCAAATAATTCGCTTAATGTGCAAAAGATGAAGCTGTATAGGTGACATTTGATATGGCGCGTTACGTATGGTAGCCTGTTTTGACTATTTATTTAATGTGTAAATATGTCTTGAAAAACTCCGCCCTCTAGAATCTTCCAGAAAATTAAAAATATTTGAAGATAGTCGAATGGGTTAGGCAAGAAAGGTATCTAAAATCATAATAAAAGCATTCCTTATGGTAGGTGAAATGCTTAGGGATTGCTTTATTATCGTATTAAGTAGCAAGCGAGCGAGAGGGCAAGAGATACCAACCTGATGCGTTTAAACGTTTTGATTTTGTAGAAGCATTCATACATCAGCAGTCTAAGGCTGCACACATTTTATTATCCTATGCTGTCATTCTGTATAGAGATCACTTCTTTTTACAGCTCGCAAAAATTCGCTTTCGTAGGCAAACGACAAAGTTTGATATTCACTCCTTTGCCGTATGCTAGGTCTGTCAACCTCTCGAGAAGGTATATGTAATAAGATACTAAAAAAATTTTAGAGGCTCGAGAGACAGATTATAGAGAGCATGGATTTAATTCCAGACCGTTCATAGACGATTAATAACTTTAAAAAAAGCAATAGTACACTGCCCCACGCTTATCGCTCCTTATGTCAGTACATCGATATTTGAGCTGAGGTTACATACTTTTCAGCTCTTATTTATGAAGGTCAGTTTTTTGCCCACTATACGTTGAAGATTTAAAACAAAAGGGTTGGTAAAGTCAAAAACTTATTATAATAAATGATTTAAACATTTCTTCAATCATCTGCTAAAGCTACTGTATATTATAGTCTTTATAGAAATCGAAGAGGATTTAATTCAGCGTTAAATTTGTTTTCTATAATGCTGAATCTTCTGAAACAAAGAGGTATATATATATAATCCAATTTATAGTCCAATAATCAAGTTAATGTGCAGAATTTCCTGAAAATAAAATGAAAGATCGAACGAGCAAATTTGGACAATCAGTATAAAACGTTCCCATTTCAATCTAGAAAAAAACATTCTCTTCTTCCCTAAAAAAGAAAAGAAAAAGAATATTCCTCCTTGGAAAAAACAAAAAAGAGGAAAGAAAGAATGAGAAGGCAGCCATCCAAATCCCCTTCCCTGTCTCTTTTTAAAATAAAAATTTTATCTATAAATACTTTTTTTTCTTTTTTACGTCTTTTTCTTTTTTTTTTATCAAACTACAAAAAAAACATTTTTGAATATAATCACCAACATTTCAGCACTCATACAGCACCTTTATCAAGGCAAATTAAAAATTAAAAATTCAAGTCAAAAGGAACAGCAACACCTCCATGATGCTCTCTCCATGACAGCCAAGAATTTTGTGATGGTGAGAAGGCAAATCAATTGTAAACAAACCTAAAATAGAAATGACCTCTAGTCCAAATCAGCCTAATTAAAATTGAAGAATCCTAAATAAGATTAAAATCAAATTTAAAATCCTAATTAACGTCCAATAATCAAGTTAATGAGCAGAATTTCCTGACAATTAAATCAAGAATCCAACAAGCAAATTCGGACAATCAGCATAAAACGTTCCCATTACAATCTGAAAAAAACATTCTCTTCTTCCCTAAAAAAGAAAAGAAAAAGAATATTCCCCCTTGGAAAAAACAAAAAAGAGGAAAGAAAGAATGAGAAGGCAGCCATCCAAATCCCCTTTCCTGTCTCTTTTTAAAATAAAAATTTCATCTATAAATACTTTTTTTATTCTTTCTTTCGTCTTTTTCTTTTTTTTTATCGAACTACAAAAAAAATTTTTAAATATATTCACCAACGCAGCATGTATAGGTTAGAGAGAGGGAGGGATGTATTAAAAAATGTTTTAATTCAAAAATAATTTTCTAAAGTTTTCGCAAGGGTTTGCGATTGACTGACTCGCATTTAGATACAAATCTCACATCATACTTCAGTAAATGAATTAAACCATATAAAATTTTTGCATGAATCTCGAAAAATATTAACAGATTCTTAAGAAATCCTTTTACAAACAATGGATCACTGTGGCAGATTTAGCATTAATACTAGGTAGCCTCGGAATATTGAATTAACTATTTTGAGATGAAAGCTGTATAATTTTAAAGCTCTCGTGAGAATTTACTTACTTAAAATAAAATATCATGAATGATAAAAATAAATGCAGCAGTATTAAAATTTAATGCAAGAAAACTGTCAATCAAACATTGTAAAAATTATACCGTCAAGACATGAGCATCAACTTTCTGGAAATTCTAAATCAAAATTAAGTGATATAAACAAATTAAAAATACAAAAATTAATATACTTTACAGAAACCGAGGATGATATATCGCTTTCTAACTAACTAATTTAACTCACAGATCTTACAGGCCTTACCGATATTCTACAGTTGAAGTGGTTGATGCTATGTTGCCAGAATATTCCTACTGACGTCATCAAATTTGTACCGCACAATTTCTAAAAAATATTTTTTTCATAAACAATTTTAAGTACATCATATGCAACATGTGCAGGTTAGAGAGAAGGATAAATTGAGAGCGAGAGAGAGAGAGCTATGCAGTAAAGAATGTTTCAATTTAAAAATACTTTTGTAAAATTTGTAAGATTTCAGAAGGTTTTGCAATTGAGCGACCCAAAAAATACCAAAAGATTCTTAAGAGGTCCTTTTACATACAGTTGATCACCTTAACATAATTAGAATTTTTATATTGATATAGCTAGCATGTCAAATAAACTATCAGCAATTAAAACCTGGTACGTTTCCGTAATAATATTGACTCAAATATTTAAGATGAACATATAGTGATCTGCTGACAAGATTTAATTTAATAACCATGAATCAAAGACTGAAAACGACAGGGTGAAGTCTTAACTATGTATATTAAAATCTGCTAATATATATAACTGCTGAAAATCTGGTTTGTTCTTAAAAGCAACATTTCTTATACTGTAGTAAAATAAACCTATTTGAAGGGACCAGGATTTAAGTTAACAGAATAATAGATATGTGTATGATGAGGAGAAGGAGGAGGATGTTGATGATGATGAGGAGAAGGAAGAAGAAGAGGAGGAACAGGAGGAGGATGGCGGAAGGAGGATTTGATAATTTTATAGTTCAGTAGTTACTGAAAATATTAGATTTAGATGTAAAAATAAAGGAGCACATTGGCTTTTAAGTAACGCCAAAAACTAAAGAAAGTGTACAATTAATTTACGTCCTAAATCCACATTTAATAACGAAGAAATCTAATTTAATAATAATAATAATGCTTATCGTGAAGTAAAAATGATATTAAAGTCTCTTATCATATAACAGTTGCAAATCATTTTTTTTCTTAGAATCAACACCTTATTTTGGTTAAATAAATCCAGTTAAACAGATTAGTATTTCTAATTAACCGAATCGTGAACATACTTTTGACTGAACTATGTCATCTTAGTAAACGAAAACTAAGTTTCATTAACAAGATGTCTTTGCTTCACAGATATTATCACAGAGTGCGTCACCATCAGATATGCTACTTTTCTTATAGTTGTAACCATTGTTTCTCCTTGAATGATCTTGAATGAGAAAAGAATAGACAATGATTCCAATAGATTATTTCAACGATTCTTACAGTCCAATTAAATGTTCTTCATCTTAAATAGTTGAGTCAATATCATTACGGAAATCTAACAGGTCTTAATTGCTAATAGTTTATGTAGAACCCTAGCTATATCAATATAAAATTCTAAATCGTGTACAGTGGTCCACTGTATGTAAAAGGACCTCTTAAGAATCTGTTGGTATTTTTCAAGTCTCTCAATCGCAAATCCTTCTGCAATCTTACAAATTTTACAACATTATTTTTAAATTATAAAATTTTTAAATAAATAGTTCTCTCTTAATTTCTCTTTCTTTCTAACCTATGTATGCTGCATATCATTTTACTCTCTTTATCTATCAATATATCTCCCTATTTGTTGAAATGGTTTAAAAGGTTTTCAATTATAGTTAACACGTGTAGTATAAAATATTGGAACGAAAAATTTAATGCGTCATTTACAATAACCTTGAAATTTGTTACAAAAAATGTATTTTCAGAAATTGCTTAGTACAATTTTGATGAAGTCATTAAGAATATTTTGGAAACATAGGATGCACCACTGCAGATGTAGAATATCGATAAGGCAGGCTGCTATAGTATCTGATACTAATATACATCTACCTCTTTTCCAGAAGATTCACCATTATAGAAAAAAATTAACGCTAAATTAAACCATCCTTGACTTTCATAAAGACTATATTATACAGTAGATTTAGCAGGTTGAGACGGTCTCGCAT
>JAAAKG020198032.1:0-23867 GCA_010014905.2 Druon quercuslanigerum | reverse complement strand
TTTGCACTCGCAAGATTTAAAAGAATGACAATAAGTAAAAAAAATCATTCAGGAAAAGTTAAGACAACATTTACCATATCCTTTTGAGAAATTTTTTGCATTTGACATCAATTAAATACTAAAATCGAATTTTTAAAAAAGGCCTGCACCAATTATTTTAATTTTTATATCCAAGTGTTCGCGAAATAGCAGAAAACCACAATCAATAAAAAATGCAATACAAGAAGATAAATTTTAAACGATTTTCTCGTTTCTTCAGAAAATTATGTTTACAAGTAATTAGCCAAATTTAAGATGAGAATTAATTGATAAACAATATAGTTGATATTACAACCCAAAAATATTTTTATTTAAAATAAAAAATTCTGAAATTCAACTAAAAAACATTCAATTTTAAACAAAAAGCTAGATAATAGTTGATATTTCAACAAAAATAGAGCTTAATTTAAAATCGACAGCAGTTTAATTTAACAAAAGAAAAATAAATTCTACGAAAAAAAAATTTAATAGTTGATATTTCGAGAACAAAATTTTTATTTTCAATTAAAAACAGTCGAGAAAAAGATCTCAACCAAACTGCTGAATTGAGAAGCCGAAAAGGCAAATTCTGTACAAAAAAGTTGAATTTTTAAGCCAAAAGACAATTTTTCTACAAAAACGTTGAATTTTCAGTCCCAAAATAATAATTTTCAACGAAAAATTTAATTTTCCAACAAATAATTTCGTTTTAAAATACGAACTATCAATTTTATGCGAAATAGTCATATTTTGAACCGAACCAATAAAATGCATTTTTATGAAAGTACTTCAGCCTTCAAAGAGTAGTTTTTTCAACAGTAGTTGCATTGTGAACAAAAAAATTTACTTTTTAATAAAATAGTTGAATTTTCAACAAAATAATTTAATTTTGAACAAAATGGTGGAATTTTCAACCAAAAATAAATTTTTTGAGCCAAATAGTTGAATTTTCCACCAAAAATAAATGATAACCGTAAAAAAATTAAAACAAAAAAGAAAACGAATTTTTAAAAAAGAGGTAAATTTTAAAGCAATAAAAAAAATTTTCAAGAAAATAAATTTTAAATAAAATTTTTATTTTCAATCAAAAATTGTGGAAAAAAAATGTTCAATCAAATTGCTAAATTTGCAACTAAAAACCAAAATAATTTAGTTCACTTTAAACCAAATAATTACATTTTCAATTAAGAACTCATAATTTTTAACCAAATGTTTACATTTTGAACAAAAAGATGAATGATTTTCAGCCAAAAATATAATACGTAATTTTTCAGTTAAAAAAATTGTAATTTTCGAACAAAAAAAAATGAATTTTCGTTACATTTTCAAACAAATACATTTTTATCAAAGTAGTTCAACTTTCAACCAATAATGGAATTTAGGACAAAAGATGGACTTTTAAAATAGTTAAATTTTAAAGCAAAAAAATTAATTTTCAACAAGAAAAGGAATTTAAAAAATATAAATTCTCAATGATAAACATTATAGTTGATTATCTAACCAAAAAAGATTAAAATTTTTAATTAAAAATATTTTAATGCAACAAAAAAACTGGAATTTTAGCAAAGAAATATAATAGTTCACATTTCAACAATAAAGATTTTACTTGCAATCAAAAATTGTTGAGAAAAAAGTGTCAATCAAATTGCTGAATTTTCAAATAAATACAAATTTAAGAAAGAAGTACATTTTTAACCAAATAATTACATTTTTAGTTAAAAACTATCAATTTTCAACACTGTCAAATTCCAGAAAAAGAAAACATTAGAAATACAAAAATTTCTAAAGTTATGAAATAGCTGAAATGTGAAAGCCTCAAAATGGAGTATTAGCGAAAATGAATATTTTAATTGTACTTTTTATTGTATTTTTAATAAATAAATAAAATTTGGGACGACCAACAAATACGGAAAAACAAAATTAGAAATAAATAAAAATAAAAATAAAATACAAAATAGAATTTATGCAATTAAAAGAATAAATAAAAAAGAATATTGCCCATTTATTATAAAATGCAATACATAAATTAAATGTCTTAACAAAAAAATCAAATGCATTGAAAATAAATTTTTTAATTGTTTAAATTCCATCATTTTCTTGCTTCAAGAATTTAAAAATGTCGAATTTTTTATTATTCGGCTGGTTTCTGTCGGGAATTTCAAATTTCATGAATATTATAAACTTTCGGAAACTTTGTATTTCAGCAGTTTTATCATTTCGCCAATTCTCTCTCTATCGGGACGGAAAAATATTTTTTTCAACTTTCTAAAGATAAAAAATATATTGACTTGTATTTTTTATAAATGAAAAATATTGACATTTTATTTTTATAATTATTAAAAAAATATTAACTCGCATTTTTTAAAGATCAAAATATATTAAATATGCATTCTTTAGAAAGTAAAATAATATGTATTTGCATTTTTTAACGAACAAATAATATTAACTACACTCTTTAATAATACAATTTAATGACTTCTAATTTTTTAAATAAGAATATTAGCTCGTAGTTATGTTTTTTTTTATTCTAGAAATTAAAAGTCATTATTTTTCATCCTCAGAAACTGCAAGTTAATATTGTTCAATCCTTGTAAAAAATAAAAGTCAATATTTCTCAATTTTATATGTAGAAACATTTTAATCTTCAAAATAAACCTAAGAACTTGGAAAAAATGTTAATTATTTCCCAAGTTATTACAATTTTACGAAAACATCATAATTGTAAATTTTATTGCAAGATTTTTAAAATAATTTTTATGAATATTTAAAAAATAAATCATATTTTTATTATAAACATTGAGGAACCTCAGCAATAGTTCAAAAAATATTCATGCAGAAAATTCCTACCGGTATTGTACTAAATACTCCTGTAGAAAATTTTCTATTCTAAATTTAAAAAGAATATATTTATGTATTTTACCTGAACTGAGGCAATAAATGCGGGGCTTTTAAATGTTACGGAAACGGTATTAACAGCGACGGTGATTCCATCGATTACTTTATGAATAAATGAATATTTTGCAGGTCCAGCATAAGACGACAATCCATGGGGAGTTGACATTCTTCTCAAATCCTCGACCGTTTCGACTTCTATGTGGACTTCATCCAAACTCTGAAATATTTTAATTTTATTTTAAGTTATTTTTTTCATTATTTGAGCACTCATCACAGTGCCTATTCTATTCAAAACCGGTTTTTTTCTTTAAAAATATGCGACAAAACAAGTAAGATATTTAAAATTAGCATCGAAATCTACATTTATTAACATATATTTATTTGCTAATCTCCTAAAACTAATGCCGTAGATTAATATAAAACAGTTATCAAAAGTTTTCTTCGAAATGCCGGAAAAATCATTTTGAACACAAAATAAAAATATCTAAAGACAAATAGATAAAAATATCTATTATTTCTTAAAAGTATTCTAACACACAAATTCGAGCTAGAATAAAATTATTAATTTGTTTTAAAGTTATATAAATATAATTTTCCATTTATTCTTGAGAAAATACAGAAAGATTTTTGAAGATTTCAGATGTGTCGAAAAAGAATCTAGAAAATGTTGAAGACATTTTCTTATTTTACAGAATTTTGCAAAAGATTAGGATAAATTCGAGTCAGTATAAAAGATATTTAGAACTTTTAGATGTTTGAAAATAATTTATAAATATTTTATACATTTTCGAAATTCTTTTTAAGTTTTAAAATATTTTTAATCTCTTACAAACTTCTTAAATTCCTAAATATCTTTTTCGAAATTGGGGTAAAATTATTTCGGAATCTTTTCAAATTTTCTAAATATCTTTTTAAATATTCGCTCAAAACTCATTTTTTAAAATGAAAAATTACATTTTTTCTTAAGATTGTAAAAAAAATATTTCCATACTCTTGAAGCTTTTACAAATTCTTTAGAAGCTTCTTTTTTTATTTAATTTTTTTTTAATTTTTTTAAATCTTCACAAATTTTGAATTACATGTGAATCGCTTTAAAACTTTTAAATATCTCTTGAATTTACTTCAAATTAAAGAGAGAAAAAATTAATCTTGCGAAGTTAAAACATTTTGCTTTAAAATCTTCCAGACTTTTTTACCACATTTTTGGAACTCATTTGAAATCTTTTAAAAACTTTTTTAATTTTCTATTAGAATTCTTTTTTCAAAATAAAAAATCGTTTGGAATATTCCCATGCATCTGATGAAAATTCCTTTTTAAATCTTTTCAGAACTTTTAAACCTAGTAAATAACGTTAACATTTTTTAAAAATTTTCCCTAAACTTTTAAAAAATGCTGCAAAATTAAAAAACTTTCCTTTAAATCTTTCAGATTATTGTGTTACAATTAAAATTTAAAAAAATTAAAAACCTTTATTTTTTGCAAAATTTTTAAAAACCTATATTTTATTTATATTTTTAAAAATATTTACAAGTTTATGATTATTTTGAAATCTTTTTAAAACTTTTCTAAATATTTCTTAAGCTTATTCAAATTATTTCTAAAATTTAGTAATATTAAAAAATTAAAAATTTATGCTTTATAATCTTCTACATTCTGTTTCGAAATATAAGAAAATTATTTCATGTTTTAAATAATTTAAAATTTTCTGAAAAATCTGAAAATGTTCTTTGATTTTAAAATTTTAAGTTAACATTTAGTTTTTAATTTTATTAAAAATTCATCTCTTTTGGTAGAAATTTAATCTTTTTTGGTTGAAAAATACATCTGTTGTTTGGTTAAAAGTTAATAATTTTCATTCAACTACTTTTCATATTTAAAATTAAAAACCTTTATTTTTTTGAAAAATTTTTATAACGTATATTTTAATTATATTTTTTAAAATATTTACAAGTTTATGATTATTTTAAAATCTTTTTAAAACTTTTCTAAATATTTCTTAAGCTTATTCAAATTATTTCTAAAATTTTGTAATATTAAAAAATTGATCATTTTTTATTTATAATCTTCTACATTTTGTTTCGAAATATGAGAAAATTATTTCATATGTTTTAAATTTTCATGTTTTAAATAATTTGAAATTTTCTCAAGAATCTTAAAATTTTCTTTGATTTAAAAATTTTAAGTTAAAATTTAGTTTTCCTAAAATTCATTAAAATTCTATAATATAGAATTAAAAAAATGGTCGTAAAATCTTTCTTTTTTTTTCAAACACATTTTGAAATCTTCAAAACCAAATATTAATCTTGTAAAATAAAACCTAAAATTATTAAAAACTTCTATTTTTTAATTCTTAAAAATAAGTTTTTTCTTAATATAACTTTTCTTATCTCTGAAAATGTAAAAAGTTGACGAATTACAGTAAGATAGAAAAATCAGTAAATTTCCACACCAGAATAATTTCGCTATATTAAGAAATCGTTTATAATTTAAATTCTCTATTTATTCCATAATTTTTTTAAATATTTAGAATTAAATTTTATAATTGTCTAAAATGATATAAAAATGTATATAAGATGCGAAAAGGAAAGTGAAATTTCTCTATTAGTTTAAATAATACATTAATTATAAAATTTAAATTTTACTTTTCAATTTAAAAAAGTAAAAATAATGACAAATTTCCATAAAAAGGTATTGCTTGGGATTAAAATTTTCTAAAATGTAAATTAGATATGATGAGTTTCTTACCAGAAATATAGGGACACTTTTCAGCTTGGTCCATTGTATTCGAAAAGTAACTTTGTTGCACCAAGCGCTGGTTAATCTTAACCATGATGGTAATTCTAACAAATCTGTTAAAACGATTTCATCAAGTTCTAAATTTGTTAGCTCTCCTTCTCCCTTAAACGTACTAAAATTTATTTTATCCGCCGATAGATTTTTGGTGAATCTAAAAGAAGAAAGAATTTTTCATTTTATAAATTTTCAGGATAAAAATCTGTCTAATCACTTGAAACTTTTTCTTAAAACACATTTCTTATCACATAATATAATGCAATTTAAGTTAAGGTCGAATTCAAGTTTTTTTAAATGTTAAATTCAATTGTTAAGTTTTTAAATCATAAAATCATTCACTTTTCATTTTTCAATGTACATTTTCAATTTAAAGAATTTAAAAATACAGTTTTTAAGAAATTAAAAATTAAAAGCGTTTGAAATTAAAATGTATAGATAAGAAACGTTTTAAGTTGGCCAACAGTAAATATAAATTAATTAATTATTTTTTTAATTGAACTACAGCTCGAGTATTAAAAATTGAACAATAATTGATTCGACAAGACGATCCTGAATTTGTTCAACATTAAAATATTTCATTTTACTTATAGACCATTTTTAATTTTCAAATAACTACAAACTAATAGATTAAAATTTAAACGCTTTTATTCAATTTTAAATTCTATTCAAATGTTGTTTTTGACTAAAATACTAAATTTTTAACACATTCAATTTGAAATATTTTGGATACAAAATAACAATTTTTTAATATTGTTAATTTTTTTTAATTATTGTTAATTATTCTATTCAAAATAATTATTTATAAACGAAAGCGATGAATTTTAACGTGTAAATAACAATTGAACAATTTATTGGTTTCAAACGACTTAAAATCAATATAATTTAACTAATAACTTAAAAAGTGTTGAGTTTTGAAAAATTGTAATAACTCAATTTTGAATGTTTATAAATTAAAATTCCTTAAAATGGTTTAGTTATTTAAAATAAATAGATTAAATATAAAGTCAAATTAATATAAAAGTTCTTTAAAAAATGTTTAAAAAATTTGTTTCGTGGTTGAAACTTAAACTCTGTTGCTGAAACATTGTCTTTTTTAATAAAATTAAAATACTTTTTATTTAAAATTAAATTTTGTTGGCTGAAAATTAACACTTTGTTTGAAAATTCAACTGATTTGCTGAAGATTCATATTTTAAATAAAAATTCATCTGTTTTTGTAGAAATTTAATCTTTTTTGGTTAAAAAACACAACTGTTCTTTGGTTAAAAGTTAATAATTTTTATTCAACTACTTGGTTAAAAATTTTAATATTTTGATTCAAATGTTGTTGTTTTTAAATATTAATCATTTGAGTGAAAAATGCATTCTTTTCTTTCTAAATTTAACTATTTAATTTTTGGTTAAATATTTATCTTGTTTCGTTAAATATTCAACTATTTATTTGAAAATTCATTGACTTTATTAAAAATTCATCCTTTTCATAATTAAAAAAAATTAAAAGTCATAAACAGACAGCAACAAATAAAAACGCCAATTGATAAAATCTACTTTTACTGAAGAAATCCAATTTTTTTATTTAGAAATTTGGCTACTTAGCTCAAAATTTATATTTCAGTGTTAAAAAAATTCAACTGTTTTAATGAAAATTATTTTTTTTATTTGTATTTTCATGTCTTCTGGAAGAAATTTAATCTCTGGTGGTTAAAAATGCAACTGTTTGGTTAAAAAATAATCTACTTTGAGTGAGGGTTCAACTATTTACTTGGGATTAGAAATAACTTCTTAAAAATTCATTTTTTGTTTGTTGCAGATTCATCACTTCAGCTGAAAATGCATATTTTAATTATTTCTTTAAAAGTTCTTTTTTTGTTGTTTTAAAACTAATTTTTTATTTAAAAATTTAACTTTTCATTTTTTGTTAAATATTTATATTTTTTATTTGAATATTTAACTATTTTGGTTGGAAAGTAGTTTTTTCTTTTGTAGAAATTTAATCTTTCGTGGTCAAAAATATAAAAATTTAATATAATTGTTTTGACAAAAATTAATATGTTTTTGTTGAAAATTTAATTACATAATTGGTTTAAAGTGTAAATACTTTGTTAAACATTTTTCTTTGTTTTAAGATTCTCCATTTTAGTTTAAGACTCATCTTTTTCTTTGAAAATTTAACTTTTTTGTTAAAAATCCTTCTTTTTTGTTGAAAATTAAGTTGTTCATTTTTTGGTTAAATATTTCTCTTTATTAGATGAATCTTTAAATATTTGCTAGAAAAATAATAAATTTTGTTGGAAATTTTTCTTTTGTGGTAGAAAATTGATCTCCTTGGCTTCAAATTCATATTTTCAGTTAAAAATTCATTTCTTTCACTAAAAATGTAGCTATATTATTTGGTTAAAAATGAACTTTTTTGTTGAAAATTAATATTTTGTGCGAATGGAAAATTTATTTTTCCTAGTGGAAACTTCATGTGTTTCGTTGGAAATTCAATTGTTTTGGAAGAAAAATGAATCTTTTTTTGGTTTAAAATGTAAATGTTTTGTAGAAAATTAATTTATTTTGGTTGAGATTTCAAACATTTTCTTTGAAGCCGTCTTTTTTTTCTTGAATTGAAAAGTGAATTATTTCGTTGAAATTTCATTTTTTGAATATTTAATTATTTGGTAAGAAATGTGTGTATTTGATTAAAAATTGATCTTTTTTTATGAAAATAAATTTCTTTGGTTGAAAATTTAACTTTTTTTATTTGTATATTCATGTATTTGGCTAAAAATTTAATTACTTTGGTATAGAAAATTATTATTATTTAATTAAAAATACAGTTTCGTTGAAACTTAATCTGTTTTGGACCAAGATTTAACTATTTTCTGTAAAGTTCGTCGTTTTTTATTGTATTTTTTTATTTTTTATTTATTTTTATTGTATTTTTTAATATTTTGGATTGAAAATTAAACAATTTTGTTTTAAATTCCTCTTGTTTTAATCGTTTTTTATTGAATTTTTAACTGTTATTGAAGGAAAATAAAAATCTTTTTGAGTTAAACTATCAACTATTACAATTAACTTTAAAATTCACCTTTTTTGGTTTGAAATTTAACTAATTAAATCAAAATTAACTTTTTTACTAAAAATTTATATTGACGGATTAAAATTTCAACTGTTTTGAGGATATTCGTCTTTTTTGGTTGAATTTAAATTTTTTTTATTTTAAAATAAATATATATTTTGGTGGACATACCAACTATTAATTTTTTCGTTGCGAATTCTTATTCCTTATTAAATTAATTCTTATTTTTGTTTGAAAAATAATCTTTCTAGATACAAATTCATTTGTTTGGTAAAAAATTTTAATGTTTTGTTGAAAAATGAACTTTTTTAGTTTAGAAATTCTATCATTTAGTTTGAAAAATTGTATAAACGAAAAAAATATAAACTAGAAATTGATCAAATAAAATTTGGACTAAATTCATATTCATTATTCAAACTATTTGGTGAAAAATTGATGTAATTTGTTGAAAATTAGTTGTTTTTTTTTTTTGTAGAAAATATTTTTTGTTGTTAAAAATGCGTACGGTTGAAAATATAATTTGTTTTAGTCAAGGCTTTAAGCGTTTTCTTAAAATTTCGTCTTTTTGGTCATATCTTTGGTTATAAAAATTTATCTGTTTGGCTTTAAAACTGAATAATTTGGTAAAATATTCGCCGGTTTTGCAGAAAATTAATTCACTTTTTACTAAATATTTTTTAAAATCTAAATTTAACTTTTCCTTTTTCCAAAAACAGATGTTTTGTAGTTTAAAAATTCAACTGTATTGTATAATTATGTAATTTATAGAAAATTCCTCTTTTTTGTTGAAAATTATGCTCCTTAGTCAAAAATTATTAGTCTTTTTGGCTTTCAATTCTAACAATTTGGTTACAATTTTTTTTCTTGACAACATAATCTTTTTTGGTTAAATATTAATATTATTTAGTTAAATATTCATATACTTGTTTAAAATTTTCTTTTAATTCAAAATTCAACTGTGTTGAGAAAATATACTTATATATTTTTGCAAATTAATAATTTTTTGTTTTGTTTAGAATTTGAATATTTTTCTCAAAAATTGTGTGTTTTGGGTTGAATTTTATCATTTTAGTTGAAAATTCTTTTCTTTCTTTGAAAATTCAACTGTTTTGTTAAATTTCGTCTTTTGTGGTGAAAAATTGAACAACTTGATAAAAATATAACTTTTTTGTTGGAAATTTATATTTTCGTGTTGAAAATTAAATTTTGTTGTTGAAAATTCGTCTTGTTTTAATTGAGAATTTATGTTTTTTGTTTGAAAATCCAACTACTTGAATAAATGTTGTACTTTGTCAAAAAAATCGTCTTTTTTTGTAAAAAATTAATCTTCATGGCTAAAATTTCACTTTTTGGTTAAAAATTTAACTAATGAAAACCAAATTGTTTGCGAAAAATATAGCTCCAAAAATAATGAACCACCGAAAAGATAAATAAAAATGATTGGAATTTCGGAAAAGTCCAAGTGAGAAATTTTTTAATGCAACTTTCTCACACAGTCTTTTCCCTAGAAAGTGTTTTTATTGTCATCAGTCCAATTAACAACAAATAAAAGCTCACCTGTCAAAATGACAGGCAACAGTTGATGTCAAAAATTTTTCAGCATGAGTCAATCTAGATTTTACTCATTTTTAATCGAATTAGCGATGAACTTGAGAGACCGTTCGATACGATAGTTCGCGCAGAGGATTGGATTATGGTAAAACCAAGAGAGAAAGTTAATCACTCGATAATATGTCGAAGATCGTTAGCCTCTTGGAGTGTATTAAAAAAACGATCAAACGTGTCAAGTTACGTTTATGTCAAGGGCGGTGCGACTTTTTCCGTACGCAAACAAAAATCCGAAAAAACTAAAATTATTATTGCAAATGCACGAAAAGGGGAAAACTCACCTCGAAAGATGTTTCAACAACTGATTTTTTATGATTGACACCATTTTCCCGATTTTTAATTACTTTTTATAACGAACACTGAACCTTCGCATGGTTAGATTCGAGAAATTCCTTCTACTGACAACATATAGTGAATGCCAAGCCTACCAACATCAAGACATTTCTAAAAATTCAGCCTCGCCAACCTTGAAATAGAAATGTCAGAATATTGCTTAATGTTGCCCATTTCTATCCGATTTTGATGTATATTCTATTTCAGCTAATTTAGTTTTAATATTTTCTCATTTTTTATGCTTATCTTAAAAAATATATGTATTTATGAGTAATTCAATATTTGAAATTTGAATATTCGCGCTGAAAGTTTGCTTCTCGCCATGTTGTGTCCTAACCTAAAAAGCGGCGATACGTCAAATGTCAAATACAAAATGAAAAAACAGAATAAAAAAATAAAGTGAAGAGTTTGTATCATTGATTCTGCTAAATAAGTAAATAGTTCGAATTTTTAAAAGTTGATATAAGACGAACATGCTTATAACTTTGATTTTCCGGAGAAAAGTCCAAAAGAGCTACTTTCTAACCTCAAAATTTCGCTGTTTTTTTCTCTTTTTAACTCATCGCAATTGAAGAGGAACGGTAGATGCAACAAGAAGTGTCGTGTTGAGAAAATGAAGATGTGTATTTCGTAATTGTGAGTGTATAAAGAACGAACGTTTGTGAGAGAGTGTCAAGTGATGGGTTTTGAGTTTCGAAAGAAAAGGACGTTCTTGAAACAAATTCAGCAGATTCTTCATTCGAACGTGCCCTGAATTATTCATAAAGGTACTTAATCTTCCGCCAAATTTTCTATTCAGAATGCCCTTTTTTTTACTTTCGTCTCATCCCTGCTTTTTTGCTCCGGAGCACAGATTCGAAAGTGATCTTTAGAAACCTTCATAACGTGGCAGATCTCGAAATCGAGAGGATATTCCACGAAATTCTTCAAGGAAAATTCTCAGGATTTATGAGAATCTTATTTGAGATTTCAGGGGGTTTGTCAAAAAAAGAATCTTTTCTTCAATTTTCTTTTAGCATTTTTGTAGAATATTGTTTTTAAAGATTTATTTAATTTACCTCCACTTTTTGGAGATTAAAAAATGAAAAAACGAAGGGTAATTGAACAAAATACTTTAGTTCTAACATATTTTTGTTATTTTTCTTAACATAAAGTGTGTCGATTTTCAGGGAAAATGTTCTTTAATGGATTCAGCTGGTAATCAACAAGTTAAACTAAGTGCAACTAAAAATATTTTTACTATGACAAAACAACAGAGTGAGTAAATTTTCAGTAATATAATGTTTTTCCTTATCTGTTAGTGCACGTTTCGCATACACTTTATCAATAATAAAGCGACCCTGAAGTTAATTGTTATTGTAATTAAACATATGCTTCTGCGATCGCAGTAAATATCGAGTTTTCTTTATTTAAATATTTAATGTCGCTCAATTTAGAAAATCGTCTTTAGTGGTGTTTATAAATAATGAAAAATGTCCGAAACAAAACTTACTTGACAAAAAAGACGAATTTTCAGCTGGAAAATTTAAATTTCAAACAAAAAATCGATCCGTTAAATTTTCAGTTAAAAGAATAAATATTTTCAACCTGAACTATCAATTACAAATTAAATCTTCAATAATAAAAATTGCTATTAACCAGATAGGCGAGTTTTCAACCGAGAAAATTTTTTGTTTTACTAAAAGGACGATTTTTCAACAAAATACATTAACTTTTAACTAAAAAAGATACACTTTTAACTAAAAATGGAATAGTAAAATTTTTAATTCAGAAAAATAATTTTCAACGAAAAAAAATTATTTTCTACAAAGAAAGTCGAATTTTCAACTAAAAATGTAAATTTTATATTTTAAGCGAAAGGCAAAATAGTAAATATTCTTTAGAAAAATTAATTTTAAACCGATGATGACGAATTGCAAACAGAAACCCAAAACTGAATTTTTAACCAAATAGTTCAACTTCTGACAGAAAAGGTGAAATTACAATCAATGAGATTAATTTTCTAGCAAAAAAGTCAAATCTTTAACAAAATATATAAAATTTCAACGGAAATGATGAATGTTTTTCCCAAAAAATAAATTTTTTAACCATATAGTTGAATTTCTAAACATGAAAATGAATTTTTAATCAAGGAGATTATTTTTCTATGAAAAAGACGAATTTTTAACAAAATAACTCAATTTTTTAGTCAAAGAAACAATTTTTTAACGAAAGTCATTAATCTTTAACCGAACTATATGAATTTTTAACCAAAATATGAAATTTTTAACGAAAAAGTTTAATTTCTAAACAAAAAGATGAATTTTTAGCTAAGTAGATTGACTCTTCTGCAAAAAAATGTGAATTTTCAACAAAAAAGATAAATCTTCGCCCACGAAGATAAATTTTCAACAAAAAAATTATCTTTTGACAAAATACATTAATTTTCAATCAAACAGTTAAATTTTCAACTAAAAAAGATGATTTCTAAACCAAAAATTGAATAGACTAGCAAGATTAATTTTGAACAAAAAAAGACGAATTTTCAATCAAAAAGATGAATTTTCAACTACGAACATTAATTTTTTACAAACTACATGAAATATTAACCAAATAGTTGAATTTTCTACTAAAAAAAGATTAATTTTCAATCAAAAATTGAATTATGTTAATTTTTAGTTATGGAAATTATTTTCAACTAGCAAGCGAAGAATTTTCAACAAAACAGTTAAGTTTTTAACAAATAAAAAAAAATTATCCAAAAAATTAATTTTCCACGAAATAGTTAAATTTTTCAACCAAAGAAATACATTTTTAATCCAGAATATTAGTGTTTCACCAAAAAAGACTCATTTTCAATTGAATATGTATATTAATCGTCAACAAAAAAGTTGAATTTTCAAAAACGTAAATTTTAAATCAAACATAAAATAATTAAACATTCAGTTAAAAAAATGTTTTAAAACAAACAAGACGAATTGTCAACAAACTAAATCGATTTTCTACCAAAAACATGCAGTTGAATTTTCAACTATAAAAGATCGCTTTTCAACTCAATATCGAATAATTAAATTTATATTTAAAAAAATTAATGAAACAAAGAACGAGCTTTCAAGAAAATATTGTGACCAAGAAGATCAATATTCTACCTAAAAACACTAAATTTAACAAAATACATTAATGTTCAGCTAAAGAAGATAAATTTTTAACTAAAAATGGAACAGTTAAATTTCCATTAAAAAAATTAATTTTTAACCCAAAGACGATTTTTAAAAAAATTGTGAAATTTTCAATCAACAAGAATTATTTTCTTCTGAAAAAGACGAATTTTTATTAAAATACTTGAATTTTCAAATAAAAAAAGTAACTTCAGAAGAAATGGCATAATTTTTTTTCTAAAAATTTATATTTTTATATATTAAAAATAGTTTTGATTCCCAGGGCATATGCATGTGTTTATTATTTAACGGTAATATTTTAGAGTTTAAGTGCTCGGAGAAATTTTTACGGGCATGAGAATATCATGAACCTTTTATGCGCTTTGAAAATTTAATGAACATTTATGAGCATTTCGAATTAGGATTTTAAAAAGCGTATTTTCTATCTTTATTAATAATAATTACATTAATTAAATTTCGCGGGAAAATGTATAACTTCAAATTGGAAAGGTTGCTAAATTTAAATAATAAAATAACTCAAAATAATAAAAAAACATATTATTCGCATTAAACAGTGCCTTACTCGGGGCTGCTACAATAATGTTAATGCAAAAAAATAGTGTTTCTAAATATATTTTAAGCACTTTTTATTATGAATCTTCAATAAAAAATATGAATTTTTAGCTAAATAGTTAGTTCAGTTTACAGCCCACAAGATTGATAATGTTAATCCAAAAAATATTTTGTTTTTAAATATATTTTAAATACTTCTTAGTTCACATATATATTTTTTTATTAATAAAAAAAATTATAACCGAAAATAGAAGGATTAAATTTTTTAGTTAAGACAATTAATTTTCAATACAAAAAATGAATTATAAAAAATTATTTAATTATAAACTAAAAAAGATGAACCAAAAATATAATATTTTTATCTGCAGATAGAAAAACAAAAACAAAACGAGTTTTCGGCCTAATTAATTAATTTTCAGTTTAAAAAAAATTAATTTTATACTAAAAAGAAACGAATATTCGACCAACGAAATTAATTTTCAATCACAGCTATAATTTCTTGACCAAATAGTATATTTTTTAATCCAACCGATGAATTTTCTATCAACTAGAAAATGAATTCTGAACAAAAAATAGAATAATAACATTTTCTACTAAACATATAATTTTTTAACGAAAAAGATTACATTATTATTAAAAACCCAACATATGAATTTAATTTGCATTTTGTAATGTAAATTTCTCCATAAAAACAAAAGAATTAAAAAAAACAGATAAGTTTTCAACCAATGAAATTAATTTTTAATAAAAAAGATGGAGTTTCAACTAATAAGAGTACTCTTTTAACAAAAATATGGCTTTTCAACAATTAGTTCAATTTTCACCAACAACAGATAAATTTTGAACTAAAAATGGAATGGTTAAATTTTCAATAAAAAAATTAATTTCCAATAAATTAAAGTTATTTTTAAACGAAATAGTGTAATTGTTAGCCGAGTAGATTAAATTTTGATAAAAAACATTAAGTTTTACCAAAATATACCAAAATAGATGAATTTTTGAAGGAATTTTCTACCGAAAAAGTTGAGTTTTGTACAAAATGGCTTGAATCCTCAAGCAAAACAGATTAATTTTATAACCAAATAGTTGAATTTTCAACCCAAAAGATTAATTTTCTACCAAAAAGGCACATTTTCTACAAAGTACAAAAATCTTCAACTGAAAAATAAATTTTCAACCAAAATTAAAATAGTTAATATGTCAGGAAAATAAATGTTTAGCAAAAAAAAATGAATTTTCAGCAAAATTTATTTTTTTATTCATGCAAAAAAAATTATTTTCCAATAAAAATAGAAGGATTAAATTTTTAGTTAAGACAATTAATTTTCAATACAAAAAATAAATTCTCAGTAAAATTATTCAATTTTAAACTATAAACGAAAAATTTACGAAATAAAAATAACATATTTTAACTTGCAAAAAGAAAAATAAATTTTAGAAGAAACGAGTTCAGCCAAATTAATTAATTTTCAGTTAAAAAAATTAATTTTAAACTAAAAAGTTTTTTTTCAAGGAGACAAATGAATTCTTAACGAAAAATGGAATAGTTAAATTTTCTACTAAACAGATAATTTTTTAACGAAAAAGATTACATTATTATTAAAAACCAAATATATGAATTTTAAACAAAAAATATAAATTTTCTACCAAAAATAAAGTAGAATAATTTGCAGTTCGTAATGTAAATTTTCACATGAAAAATAAATGAATGAAATAAAAACAGTTAAATTTTCAACCAATGAAATTAATTTTTTCCCCAGTAAAATTATTCAATTTTAAACTATAAAAGATAAATTTACGAAACAAAAATAAAGTATTGCAGCCATATTAATTAATTTTCAGTTAAAAAAATTGATTTTAATCTAAAATATTTTTTTTCAATGAGAGCTAAAACAAAGTATATGAATTTTAAACTAAACATATACATTTTCTACTAAAAATTAAGTAGGATCATTTTCAGTTAGTAAAATAAATTTGGAACTAAAAAACAAACGAATTTTCAGCAAAACGGTTATATTTTCAACGAAAGAAATGAATTTTCAATTTAAAAAAATTAAATTTTAACTATTGAGAGCAAAAAACAGACAAATTTTTAACTAAAAAAAGAATAGTCAAATTTTCAGTAAAGAAATTAATTTTCAATAAATTAAAGTAAATTTTCAACGAAATAGTATAATTTTTAACTAAGTAGATTAAATTTTGATAAAAAAGGATACATTTTCGACAAAAAATGGAACAGTCTCATTTCGAGTTTAAAAAAATTAATTCTAAATAAGAAAAAATTCATTTTTAAGAAAATACAGGAATTTTAAACGAAACATTTTACTTTTCAAATTAAGAAGATAAATTTTGAAGAAAAAAAGGTTTTTTAATTAAAATGATGAATCATCATCCAAATTTTCTCAACGAAGAATGTGATATATTATATTTTAAACACAAAAAGGATTTCAATTTTATACCAAAAATAGTTGATCTCAACCAAAAAAGTAGATTTTTTTACAAAATTTTTTGAATCCTCAGGCAAAACAGATTAATTTTCAAAAAAATATTTGCGATTTTTAACCATAATAATAAAATGAATTCCAATTTTAGTTTATCGAAAATTCCCTAACTCTCTCAGGATTTTCCTGACATTCCCTGACTTTCTGCAATTACCTGAAAATTACTCTGTAATTTGAAAAAATAATTTATTTATTTAACACTAGAACGTTTTTGTAAAAATATATGTATTAATTATGATATATACTTGTTTAAACTGTAAATGCTGATCAGTAGAATGTTCTGAATTTGAATTTAATTTAGTTTAATTTCTTCAAAAGTAAACTGAACCAAAATATATTATTAATTTTCCATCCAACAGTTGCATTCTTATACAAAAAAATTAAAATTTCTACTAAAAGATCTAAATTTTAAAACCAAAATGACACATTTTCATCAAAAGAGTTGAATTTTCAACCAACTAAGTTTTTTCAGTCAAAAAAGAAAAAAAATGTCAACTAAATTGTTGAATTTTCATTCCAAAAATGTGCACTTTCTGCAAAATAGTTACATTTTCAACCTGACAATATTAATTTTCAACCAAAAATAGAATAGTTAAAGTTTCAGTCAAGAAAATTAATTTTTAAACAAAAATAAATTTAATTATTAACAAAGTAGTTGAACTTTCAGTCAAGGAGATAAATTCTCAACAACAAAAACAAATTTTCAACAAAATAGTTGAATCCTCAACGAAAACAGATGAACTTTGAAGCAGATAGTTAAATTTTTAACCAAGAATATAAAATTTCTATTAAAAAAGATGAATTTACAAAAAAAAATTTAACTCGAGAGCGTTTGCTCAACATAAATTCTTGGATGTTTAAAAACTTTAATAATGTGTTTATTAGTTAACGGTAATATTCTAAAGAGTTTAGGTGCTCGAAAAAATTCTCACCAGCATGAGAATCTGCTCGATTTTTATGTGCTTTTGAGAATTTAATGAGCATTTATAGGCATTTTGAATTAGTATTTTTAAGAATTGTATTTTCTATCTTTATTAATAATAATTACCTTATTTAAATTTCGCGGAAAAATGTATAACTTCAAATTGGAAAGGGTGCTAAAATTAAATGACAAAAGAGGTCAAAATAATTAAAAACATATTATCCGCATTAAACAGTGGCTTATTCAGGGTTACTGCAATGTAGCAATTTCTAAATATGGCTAGAATATTATTAATATTAATGCAAAAAAATGTGTTTCTAATATGATTAATCTGCAACCAAAAATATGAATTTTAACCCAAACTGTTAGTTAAATTTTCAAACCGAAAGATTAATTTTCGACTAAAAAAGACTAATTTTCAATAAACTGCATGCATTTTTATCCTAAAAAGATCAATTATCAACAAAAATTAGAATAGTTAAAATGTTAGGAAAATAAATGTCCCACCAAAAAAAAAAACAAGTTTACACCAAAGTTGTTGAATTTTGACCCAAAAGATGAATTTTCTACCAAAAAAGATACAGTTTCAATAAAATATATAAATTTTCAATAAAAAAGATATATTTACAAACCAAAACTAGAATAGTTCAATTAGCAGATACAAAAGGAAGAAAAAACGAGTTTTCAGACAAAGAAATTAATTTGTAATCACAGTAATGAATTTTTGACTAAATGAATTCTTAACATAAAAGAGAATAGTTAAATTTTCTACAAAACAGAACATTTTTTTGAAGAAAATATCACATTTTTATCAAAAAAGGTACATTTTTAATCAAATATGGAATAGTTGAAGTGAATTTTCTACTAAAATCATAAATCTTTAACTAAAAAATAATAGTTTTCAATAAAATCAAACGAAAATTTTTAACAAAATAGTGTAATTTTCTATCAAGGAGATTAAATTTCTATCAAAAATGATACATTTTCAAAGATATTATAAAAATTTCATTAAGATTTTAAAAGAATTCCAAAGACTTCAAAACATTGTAGGCGATTTGAAAAGATTTCAAATAATTACGTGATTTTAGCGAATAAAAAAGATTTGACAAAGATTTAAGAAACATTTGACAAATATTTCAAAATATTTCAAAAAAATTTCCAAAAGAAATAAATTCTTAGCAAAAAATAGAATTTAGTTAAATTATCTACAAAACCAGAACATTTTTTAACAAAAAAGATTATATTTTTATCAAAAAAGTTAATTTTTCAAAGATATAAAAATTTCATAAAGATATTAAAAGAATTCAAGAATTCCAAAGACTTCAAAACATTTCAGAAGATTTGACAAAGATTTAAGAAACATTTTACAAATATTTCAAAATATTTCAAAAAAATGTCCCAAAGAAATGAATTCTTAACAAAAAATAGAATTTAGTTAAATTATCTACAAAAACAGAACATTTTTGTACAAAAAGATTATATTTTTATCAAAAAAGTTAATTTTTCAAAAATATAAAAACTTCATAAAGATATTAAAAGAATTCAAGAATTCGAAGGACTTCAAAACATTTTAGAAGATTTGACAAAGATTTAAGAAAAATTTTACAAATATTTCAAAATATTTCAAAAAAATTTCCCAAATAAATGAATTCTTAACAAAAAATAGAATTTAGTTAAATTATCTACAAAAACAGAACATTTTTGTACAAAAAAGATTATATTTTTATCAAAAAAGTTAATTTTTCAAAAATATAAAAACTTCATAAAGATATTAAAAAAGTTCAAGAATTCGAAGGACTTCAAAACATTTCAGAAAATTTGAAAGATGTCACTAAGATTTGAAATAATTTCATGATTTCAACAAATAAAAAAGATTTTAAACAAATTTTACAAGTATTTAAAGGGATTTCAAATATTTCACGAAATTTTTCGAAATATTTCGATCATTTTATAATGATTGCAAGGATTTTTAAAATAACAAATCTTTCCAAAGATTTTAAAATTTTAAAAAGCTTCCAGAGAAATAAAAACAATTTAAAAGGTAAACCAGATTTCTAATATTTCCAAAGATTTTATACAGATATATTTTAATAATTTTAAATGATTAAAAAGATTTAAGAAAGATTTAAAAACTATTTCACAGATTTTGTAAAATTTGCATAAAGATTCGAAAAGAATACACGAAAAAAGTTTCAAAACATTTTAGAAGATTAGAAAAGATTTCAAATTATTACATGATTACAACGAATAAAAAAGATTTTACAAACAAAGATTTAAAACAAATTTTACAACTATTTTAAAAGGTTTAAAGATTTTTACGAAAATTTTCCCAGATACATGAATTCTTTACAAAAAATAGAATAGTCAAATTATCTACTAAATATAACATTTTTAATGAAAAAATTAGATTTTTATAGAAAAAGGAAAAGTTTTAACAAAAAATGGAATATTTTTAATGAATTTTCGACAAAAATGATAAATCTTTAACTAAACAAATAATTTTCAGTAAAATCAAAGACAGTTTTCAACAAAATGATATAATTTTCAACCAGGGAGATTAAATTTCTATCAGAAAAGATAAATGTTCACAGATAAGTGTTCACAGATATAAAAATTTCATAAAGATTTTAAAATAATTCAAGAATTCCAAAGACTTCTTAGAAGCTTTGAAAAGATTTCGCTAAGATTTTAAATAATTTTATGAATTGAATTGCTAAATCTTTCATGAAAAAAAATTTCGAAATATTTCGATCATTTTATAAAGATTGCAGGGATTTTAAAAATTTGGAACCTTTACGAAGATTTTGAAACTTTCCAAAGGTTCCAGAGAAATAAAAAAATTTAAAAAGGTAAAGCAGATTCTAGTATTTCCAAAGATTTTATACAGATTAAAAAAATTTTAATAATTTTAAATGAATACAAAAATTTTAAAAAGATTTAACAACTATTTTAAAGATTTTATAAAATTTTCATAAAGGTTCGAAAAGAACACACGAAAAAAGTTTTAAAATATTTTAGAAGATTACAAAAGGTTTCAAATAATTCAATGATTTCAAAGAATAAAAACGATTTCACAATTGTTTCAAAGATAAACTATTTAAAAAGATTTCAACAAATTTAAGAAGATTTCATAGGTTCATTTATGGTTCTGCTTTCTTTAAAAATTGTTTTGAATTCAGTTTGAGTTTTTATTATTTTATCGAATTCTTCTCATTCTCCTTAAATTCCTCTAAATTCACACAAATTTTATTGTAATTATTGTAATTTTTTCGATTTGAATAATGTCTTATATTGATTAGTCATTTTTTTTTGTCAGAAATTATTTTAGTTTCAAAGATTTGAAGTTTTTTTAATTTACTCTGAATTCTTTTATTTTTTTTAGAATTCTATTGAATTTTTAAAGAATTAATTCAACTCTTCTAAAGTT
This sequence comes from Druon quercuslanigerum, assembly GCA_010014905.2. Taxonomy (NCBI): domain Eukaryota; kingdom Metazoa; phylum Arthropoda; class Insecta; order Hymenoptera; family Cynipidae; genus Druon; species Druon quercuslanigerum. The sequence goes on along the minus strand of JAAAKG020198032.1, from coordinate 2,592 downwards.
ACCTAATATTCTATTTAATTGAATGGATTTTTTGAAATTTTAAAAGTTTTTATTTAATTGATCGTAAATGTGTAAATCCTGACCTTCAATTTTTAGGCACTTTATCCAATTCTTTTGAATTCCCTTGAATTTTTCTAAGCTCGTTTTTAAAGTTAATGAATTCAATTCAGTTTTTTAATATTTTAAAATTGTTATCGGTTTATTTTAATTTTTAAAATTCACCCTAAATTCTTATGAATTTATACGAACTTATGAATTCTTTTAAATTTAAATTGAATTGTTTTGAAATCTTATAAATTTATCATTTATTTTTTATCCTTTGAGTCCGAGAAAAGTATCCTATGAGTGTGCCAAAAGTACACTTTGGTCCCTATATTGTAACCCATAGGGCCTAAAAACTTTTTTAATTGATCATTTCTAATAATTCTGAGAATAAAACTGTATTTTTTCAGCAATTTATATTTTGAAAGTTATTATTTAAATTATAATTTGTTTTTTTTATTGAAAAAATATTCTCAAATCTATGTTGAAGCTCATCTTCTAATGAGGAATGATTTTTCAATGTTGTTTAGTTCTGTTTTTAAATATGTTTTTTTCCTTTTTTCAGAAAATGCCCAGCACCTCAAATACATTAGTCTCGTCACACTCACAGTTCAAAATGCCCTCGTCGGCCTCAGTATGCGATACGCTCGCACCAGATCGGGGGATATGTTTTTATCATCGACAGGTTTATATTTAATTCCTATTAATTTTTTTAACCAGGGCCTCCAATTTTGCGAATTTATATTCCAAACATTTCAAACGAAAATATTTCATTTTTAACAAAATAGATGAATTTTTACCCTAATAGTTAAATTTTCAACCAGCGATAAATTTTTAAACATAATGCTTGATTTTTTAAACAAAGAAAACTACAGCAAAATAAATGAATTTTGCACTGAAAGATGAAATTTTCAACAAAAAAGAAAATAGTTAAATTTTTAGTCGAGAAAATTAATTTTCAACCAAAAGTAAATCGATTTTATTAACAAATAATTGATTTTTCACCTAAAAAGTATCAATTTTCAACCAAAAATATAATAATCCAGTTAAAATAATTAATTTTCATTTTTAAAAAATTTGAACAAAATATATAAATTTTCTTTTGAAAAATATGATTTTTCAACAAAAAAATTAAATATTTAAATTTCTAGCCCAGAAAATTAATTTTCAACCAAAAACGCAATAGTTACATTTTTAGTTAACAAAATTTATTTTCATGTTACAAAAAATGAACCAAATACATAAATTTTTCACTAAAAAATATTAATTTGGAACGAAAAGTAGAATAGTTTAATTTTTAGTCAAGAAAATTCATTTTTAACCAAAAATAAATCAAATTTGTAACAAAATAATATACATTTACCTAAAAACGATCAATTTTCAACAAAAAATGGAATAGTTGCATTTTCTGTTAAAACTATTAATTTCTGATGAAAAAAATTCCAACCACATATATGAATTTTCCATTAAAAAAGATTAACTTTTAACAAAAATTAGATGAGTTTAATTTTTGGACATAAAAATTACTTTTCAATAAAAAATAAGTCGAATTTATAACAAAATAATTGATTTTTTGACTAAAAAGTATCAATTTTCAACCAAAAATTGAATAATCTCGTTAAAATAATTAATTTCATTTTTAAAAAACCCAACAAAATATATGAATTTTCTTTTGAAAAATATGATTTTTCAACAACAAAATAAAATATTTAAATTTCTAGCCCAGAAATTTAATTTTCAACCAAAAATAAATTAAATTTTCAACTAAAAAATATCAATTTTTAACCAAAAACGCAATAGTTACATTTTCAATTTAAAAATTTATTTTCATCTTAAAAAAAATTAACCGATTACTATTCTCCTCTAAAAAATATTAATTTTGAACAAAAAGTAGAATAGTTTAATTTTTAGTCAAGAAAATTAATTTTCAACCAAAAATAAATCGAATTTTTAACAAATTATATGAATTTTAACCAAAAAAGATCAATTTTCAACCAAAAATTAAATAATCCATTTAAAATAATTATTTTTCATTTAAAAAAAAAATTCCAACATAATACATGAATTTTATATTATAAAATATGATTTATTCAGCGAAAAAATAAAATATTTAAATTTCTAGCCCAGAAAATTAATTTTCAACCCAAAATAAATCGATTTTTTAACTAAAAAATATCAATTTTCAACCAAAAACGCAATAGTTACATTTTTAGTTAACAAAAATTATTTTCATCTTACAAAAAATTAACCAAATACATGAATGTTCCACTAAAAAATATCAACCTTCAACAAAAATTACTTTTCAACCAAAAATAAATCGATTTGTTAACAAAATAATTGAATTTTAACTAAAAAGATCAATTTACAACAAAAAATGGAATAGTTACATTTTCAGTTAAAGCTATTAATTTCTGATGAAAAAAATTCCAACCAAATATATGAATTTTCCATTAAAAAAGATTAAAAAAAAAAAAAAAATAGATGAGTTTAATTTTTGGTCATGAAAATTACTCTTTAATAAAAAATAAATCAAATTTCTAACAAAATAAT
>JAAAKG020198021.1:0-23868 GCA_010014905.2 Druon quercuslanigerum | reverse complement strand
ATTATCAAGGTAAAGCAATAACTCTATTTCATTTATCTTATCTTTCGGCTAGTCTCTCTCTCTCTCTCTCTCTTTCTTCCCCCTCCTCCTATCTTTCTCGGGGAGAGAGAGAGAGCGAGTGAGCCAGTGGGGCGACGCCGATGAGTCGCGTGAACACTATAGCACGTACACTATAGTGCGCCGCATGACGCTTGTTTCCATGACGCTTTTTTCTAGGACGTTTCATTTTCACTATATATAATAGAATAGATAGAATAGATAGAATAATAGAATAGTCAAATTTACAATTTAGAAAAATTGATTGAATTGATTATGAAAAGTATAAAGGCAGACTTTTCAATTAACAAGAATTAATTCTTAATGGAAAATACTTAAATTTTCTTTTTGGGATAAAAAGGGTAAAATGGATTATGTATTGAGAAGAAATAGTTGTAAAATTATTCGAAAATTAAAATTTGTTTTAAAAATTTTAAAGGATTTTTATTATCATTTATTTATCTGCGTTTCTAAGTTATTTTCAGTCAAAAATAAATCTGTTTTATTTGATTGCACTAAATTGAGTAATATGCATGTTAGTTAGCCACAAATGCTCCTTCTGAGAATTCCAAGCTTAATTACATTTTTCTTTTATCCACTAACCTAATTTCTCAAGTTACCTCATTAAAATTGCTGGACCATAAGGACTCCATTATTCCATTCACGAATTTTGGTTCTGATACCTAATTTGGAACTTATTCCTATAGTACTATATACTCGAGAAATTTAGCAAACTATATAATCCGCCTCGTGGCTTGAATTTTGCAATTTCTATGTCCAATTTTGTTTAAATAAAATGAAAATTTTCATTTTGAGGGTGAGTGAAAAAGTTTCAATTTCTCTGTGAATAACCCTAAAGATCTATAAATTTGTTTTTTTTTTTATTATTTGGTGAACTTTTAAATTTTTTTCTCAAAGTTTCAAGTCCCACTTCTGGAAGATTGAGAACTTACAAAAAAAAAATGTTTTAGAAAACTTATAATTTTCAAAAAACTATGGAAATTTTAACCAAATAATAAAAGCTTTAAACAAAAAAAAATGAACTTACAGAAAAGTATTTATTTGTAATCAAGTGGTAGAAATTTACACTTAAAAAATTTACTTTCAACTACATATGGAATAGTACTATCTCAGGTTTAAAAAATTAATTTTGAGTCAAACAACAAATTATCTTCAACAAATATGAATTTTTAAGAAAAGAGTTTAATTTTCAAACTAAAAAAGAAATTTTCCATCAAAATATAGTTTTAAATCAGGAATGGAATAGTTAGATTTTAAGGTGAAACATTTATTTTCATACTTTAAATAATTAATTTTTAACAAAGCAGTTTAATTTTTGACAAAATAAATTAATTTTAATTCCAAAAAGACGAGTTTTCAAACAAAAAAGATGTTCTAGTCAGGATAGATGGAAAACAAAATAGTTTAATTTTCTACTAAAAATATAAATATTTAACTAAAAATTGAATAGTTCTATATAAGGCTTAAAAAAATTATTTTTCAGCAAAAAGAAAAAAAAAGAATTTTTTGGTAAGAGATTTCAATTTTGAAACGAAAAAAATAATTAATTTTTTTATTTTATTTTTTCCAAAAATGGAATAGTTCTATATAAGGTTTAAAAAATTATTGTTCAACAAAAAGAAAAAAATTTCAAAAAAAAAGAATTTTTTTATAAGAGATTTCGATTTTCAAACGAAAAAATCTAGTTTCCTACCAAAACATGTAAAATTTTAATGAAAAGAAATCAATTGTTAGTCATAAATGGAGTAGTTAAATTTAAGGAAAAGTAACCTTATATACAAGCAGAAAAATAATTTGCAACAAAATAGTTCAAATTTTTGACAAAAGAAATAAATTTTCAAGCTAAAAAAATGAATTTTCAACGAAGGAAGACATAAAACCAAATAGTTGAATTTTGCAGTAAAAAATATAAAATTGTAACCAAAATTGGATTAATTATATCTTTAGCAGAATAAATTAATTTTCAAGAAAAGCGTATTTGCAATACAGTTGTTACATTTCCAACTCAAAAGTTGAATTTGCAACGAAAAAAATTAATTCTTAACAAAAAATATAATATTTGACATTTCAACAAAATGATATTAAAATTTTTAATATAAAAATATTGAACTAACCAAAAAGATAAATTTTTAATCAAATATTGGAATATTTAACTGAGACTAATGAAATTGCAAAACAAAAAAATTGATTTTTTATTTCGGAAAGTTCATTTTTTGCCCAAAGGTTGAATGTTTACTCGAAAAACAGAATGTTTAACAAAAAAAATTAATTTTTTAAACAAACATAAAATATCAGACATTTTAACAAAAAATATTTCAAATTGCAATAAAAAAGATTTATTTTCAACCATATGCATACACTTAAGGCCAAATAACTGAATTTTGAACCCAGAGGGGCGAATTTTAAATTATTAAGTTGAATTTCCGTCCAAAAAGAATGATTAAAATGAGATTGTTGAATTTTGGACAAATGTTTTAATATTTAAATGCATGACCTTTTACGATCTAGCAAACCAGATTGAAAAAATTGTTTAAATATTTTGTGTATCTTCTCTATAAATGAAGAAAAAAAATTCAATATTAGGAATGCGACAGTTATCTATATGATACGAGGTCTGGCTATTAAATAAGGAGACTGCGCGCTTAGAGGGCGCCCTAGAGGGGTGGGGGAAAAACGAGTAGTGCGTTGGGTATCTGGGAATCTTCTCTGTTCACGTACCAAAACACGTTTTCGCCAATATTATAGTATTTGTGCAGTAGCGGTTAGAAACGAACGTAAGCGCTTCAGTGTGAGCCTAGAGAGCACTGAAGATGGCCAGCGCCCAGGTCGCCCTGTCACTGTTTCAACTCCGGAAACAGTGACCAAAATCAACCAAATTGTGCGTTCAGATCGTCGAATGAGCATGAGGATGATTGACGAGGCTGTAAACGCCGATAAATAAAAGGTTAGACAAATTTTACACGAGGAATGACACATGACAAAAGTCTGTGCGAAGTTAGTGCCAAAAAACCTGACTCCTAACCAAAGGTTCTTGCGTCAACAGGTATGCTCAGATTTCCTTGAAAGGTTAGAAGAAGATCCCGGACTGATAAAAGACATTATTACTTGCGACGAAACGTGGATTTTTCAATATGATGTTAAAACAAAGCGGCAATCGATGCATTGGAAGACGCCTGAATTGCCCAGATTGGAAAAAGCAAGGATGTCCAAATCAAAATTCAAGGCAATGTTGATCGTTTTTTTCGATATTAGCGGTATCGTGATGACTCAATGGGTTCCAGAGGGTCAGACTGTCAACCAGACTTACTATATTTCAGTTTTGGTAACACTGCGAGAACGAGTTCGTAAGAAACGGCCTGAGTTGTGGAAGAACAACTCATAGATTTCGCACCAGGATAACGCACCTGCCCATAACCGTGCACCGTGCAACTTTTTTTTGTTTCCGAAGATTAAATCTGCTTTGAAAGAGACCCTATTTGATTCGAGAGAAGCGGTAAAGCAAAAAACGACAGAAGTCCTAAAGGCCCTCACCAAAGAAGACTTCCAGCACTGCTTCGATCAATGGAAAAAACCTATGGAAAGGTGTTTGGTGAGGGGAGGGGAGTATATTGAAGGGGAGCATTCGAATGTTGAATAATTTTTAGAATAAAACCCTTTTTCGTAACCAGTCTCGTTATTTAATAGCCTGACCTCGAATATTTGTTCACGTCTTCGAGACGCATCAATTGCCCAAATTAAGAACCTTCCACGATCTACAACACCCTGCCAATATCGTTTAAAATTTTTTTTACAACACTATTTACTTTGTTTAAAAAAAAAATTTTTAAATGGGAATATAACAGTAATTTAATTTGACTCTACCCTCAAAACCACCCCTAATTAGGGGTTGAAAAATAAAAAATTTTATATCCGCTTCTTATGAAATTTTTTACCTTTATTCTGGACATGTACACCTGCATGTCACAAAGACTGTCAGTAGAAATTATCAAATCATTTCTACCCCCGAATCACCCCTTACTCGAGGGTTGAAAAAATGAAATATCAGAATTGCGGCTTTTATTGAAATTATATAACTACGTTAAAAAAGTGTCATTTTATGAGTCTCAGAGCGTATAAATAAGGGTTCCTGATCCTCATTAGTGCAAGAAATATTCCTAAAAGAGGGGTTGGGAAATTGGAGAATTTTTATCCGCATTCCTTATGGAATTCTTCAACTGATTTTGAGATATATCAACCAGTAGGACTTGAAATACTTGTAAAAAAATAACTGACTCGTCCCGAAGCTACCCTAAATTAATGGTTAATCAATCTATTTAAATAGTTTCTAAATTAAGGGTTGATAAAATGAAATATTTACATTTCGGCTAGTTATAAAAATAAAAGGATCTCAAACACTGTCTACAAATATTACCAAATCATTTCGATCCCTGGAGCAGGTGCATAAGTTTAAACACATAAAAAAAAATTTGGTGTATTTGGGGGTAGAGCCCAACTAAGATTAATTCCAAGTCTGTATTTTTATTATTAAAATGATATGTCCGTCAAAATAAAGATATCACGAAAAAGAAATTAGGGTTTTGAACTTTAAAAGTATTAGTTTCTAATGCCGTCATTGGTTTTTAGAAAAAAAATTATTGACTTTGAGAAAAGTTCTTGAGTATAGCAAAAAACCGTGTTTTTTGCACTGTTAGGTTAGGGTTTCTCGAAAACCTAGGGTGGTGGAACATTTATAAAGCCAGATTTGAATTCAGTGCACCAAAAATCTTCAAGTCGGCATGGTCGTCTTACTAGGTTTTTTCGGTTTCGAAATTTTGTCGGCCTGTGTTATTAGCGATTGTGGGTTTTAGCGGAGTGTCTGTTTATGCAAAACACTTTTATAAGGCCGTAAATAAATAGTGGCTCGGTGTACTAAAAATAGGCAGTGAAAAGTTTTATTTCGTGCTATAGATTAATAAAAATTGGGAAAAAATCGATTTTTTGAATTAAGCATATTTATAATTAACAATAGTTATAAACAATAAGGTTCAGGTATCGAAAATTTCACATAAGATAATCATATTGTTTACGGTAAAATTAAGGATGTAAAAAAAGGTAATCGCTAATAATTTGAAAATTTTTGCTTTAAGGGGAGTGCATATTTATAAAAAATACAATTTTTCTGAGGCGGTGCACAATTTAAATAAATAAATAAATTTATTCAGGCCGTGTTTAATAGCTCTTTGTACGAGAAAATATCACGAGCGAGACAAGTTTAACCATGTGTGCAGAATTAATAAAAAAATTTAATTAAATTCTTGTTATTGAGGGCCATTATTTATATTATTTGTTATAAATAATAGGATAAAAGAAATTATGAAAAAAATTATGTTATGTATGCTAAATAACGGCTTCGCAACAATTTAAAGCAAAATTATGACACTGGTTGTTCAGGATGATTGTTTGTTAATAAATGAAGAGTCTGAACAATTTCCTCTTAAAAATGTCAACTTTTTAACAACAATTGAAGGAGAGGAGTTTTTATTCCATCGGGAGATTTCTTTTCCCTCTCAAGAGATATATCCAATTTTGTTAAAAAATTAGTTTTTAATAACGCTCCACAAAAACTGTGCAAAACATTTTTATTTTTCTCAACCATGCTTAAAATGATTTTATTATATTTTTTGTAAAGAAATAAAGAGATTATTTTACAATAAATTGTTTTATAAAAATTGATCTAAGTTTTGAAAACTTAATCATGATAATACATAAATATTACTGGCTAGCGGATTCAAAGTAGTGAAACTTAAAACCAAGTAGTTGTATCAAACCAATCAATTTTGAATTTTTTTTAGAGAATTCCTCAGTCTTTCAGATAGACCTTGGATATAAGATATTGTGACTTTTAAGTTAAATTTATTATATGTGTATCTACCCATTTATTTCTTTTGTTTATTTTGATACTGGTGTTATAATTTCATGTATGAGTTCAGCAATAGTGTCATTAATTAAGTCAAATGGATAATTATTTTGCGTCAAGGTTTTTTTTAATAAATTAAAATTTTCTTTTCTAAATTCGACATCGCTTAATTTAATGCATATATCTACTAATCCTTTTATGAGACCAATTTTGTGACAAAAAGAACTATGTGAATTAAAATTTAGATACCTTAGAGAACATGATGGTTTTTTATACCAATTAGTTAGTAAATTTTCATTCATGGTTTTATAATTTTTAAATCGAGATAAATAATGACATTGTTTATTTTACATTCATGAGTCAATTGTATAGATTCCTCGATGCTGTTAAAAAATTTTAGAAAAATATCAATTTTGTTGGTAGGAATAATAGCTAATATGTCATCAACATATCGTTTGTATAGTATAGGTTTAAAATATAATAAATTTAAAGCTCTATTTTCAACATCATTAAGAACTAATTCATAAATAACTGGAGAGAGAGGTGAGCCCATAGGGAAACCAGAAACTTGCTTATAAAATTTTTTTGTTAAAAGAGAAAACTGTACCATTAAAGACTGTTCTGGTTGCAATAAGTAATTTGTTTTTCCTTATTTTGGTTAAATTGTGATATATATTAAGTTTTTCTTCTGTGCAATCAAGAGCAAGATCTATTGGGATGCTGTCAAACATTGATACAACATCTAAGGATACTATTGAATATTTTTTTGGAACAGTTATATTTTTTAGTGTATCTTTTAATACCCAGCTATTTTTAACATAGGAGCTATTGTTGATGGATACTGGTTTCAAAATGTTAGAAATATATTTAGATAATTTATAATTCGGAGAGCAAACAGTGGATATAATTAATCTCCAAATTAAATTAGGTTTATAAACTTTCGGGAGAGCATAAGCTTTGGCTACAACACTGTTGTGAGTTTTTAAGTTATATGCACATTGGTCATATATTAGTCTTTTTTCCCATTGTTTTAATAATGTGATAACATTTATTTTCTAAAGCTAAAACTAAACTTGTTTTGATGTTTTTATATAATATGTCATTTTTAAAAATGCTTTCAACAGTGATATCATAATCATTTCTATTAGCGGCAACAGTTAAGTTGCTTTTATCAGCATCTACAAAAATTAGGTCTTTATGATCTTTTTGAAATTTTTTAACCGATAAATCAGCTTTTTCTAAATTTTTGAATTTTTTATTATTGGAGTGATTTGAAACTATGTTGGTGAGAGTTTTTCGTATCTCAAATTACGTATTTTCTTCTAGTATGTTTTTAATTGAATTTTTAATATTTGCGATTAAGTTATTTATGGGAATGTTGTTTGTGTTTATAGGGACCCCAAATTCGTTTCCGAAAGCTAAAGTTTCAGCAACATCATCAGGTATCTCAACATTTAATAGATTTTTAAAACATTTGTTTAATCTGAAATCAGAGATTTCTTTGTGGTATGCTAATGACCTACTTTTAAGCAAGTCGAATTTTTTAATACAATCATTTCTTTTTCAATTTTTTATGGAACCGTCAGATACAGTTCTTGGAAATTTATATTTTAAACAGCTGCAGAATTTTTTTAGTCTTTTTATATTTTTGACATTATTTACAATTTCAAGACGTAGACATTTGGTTTGAAAATTTAATTAAGTATTTTGAAATTTTGATATTAGGTTGTAATTTAAATTATGGGTATTATTTTTTCTTTTAATTATTTTGAATATGGGACGCAAAAAATTCATTATTTCTACATCGTATTAGGAAGGTTCGTTGTTCTTTGAGACAAATTAACTTTCTGTTGGTACGAATCCAATCGAGCATTTGTTGCTTTGCGACGTCTCCATACCTTGAGTGGATGTACGATAAATAACTCATGAAATTGTAGTTAATATGTTAATATGTTAATATTATGTTAATATGTCTTACGATCATCATAGATAAACAAAAATAATTAGAATGCGAACTTTCATCATTCATGAAACATTTTTGTTTTAATCTCCAATTTAACATCTTACGTACGTTTCGATACAATGCATATATTTATCAAAGATCTATAAATAATATATTTTGTGCTTAGTATAATTTAAAATTAGTAATACAATTCAGGAATAAAGACTAAAAAAAACAAATACCTGTGATTGATTGGTTTAAGAAGTCACATAACAATGGAGTAAACATCCTGAGTCATTTGGTTAATTGCTTTTGTAGTTTACATGTATAATTGTCGAATGTACAAAAAGACCATAAAACATATTAACTACAATTCACATCTATAAATTTCATCGGTCGAAAAAATTACTTGATTTGCATTCAAATCATATTATATCAAACCAATCAAGACGATTTTTTAACCAAAAAATGGAATATTGAACTAAAAAATATTAAATTGCAAAAAATTAATGAAGAAAAATCTGTAAAAAAGCGTGCTATTCATTCCATTAATCTAATAAATTAAATGTAAAGCGTTGTATTTAATTTGTATCCAGTTTCGGCATCAAATTGTTCAACTGGCATTGACTCTGTTAGTTACAGTTCCTTCTTTACGAAGCAAAAAAAATCTGTAGAAGAGAATTCGGTGACCCATTAATGACATGATTAAATCGACTACTCAATCACATCCCTTTTTAGATGCAAAGGCAGGAGATTACGTATTCGAAAAATCTCTTCAATCTAGGTCATCGATTTAAACCCTATCTGTTCATCTTTATTTTTCCCGCCAAAAAGATCCATATCTGTACCCAAAAGAAATTTTTTTCTCGTTTCTAATTAAAACATTTTCAGCAAGCGATAATTGATTAATTTTCAGAGAAAGTTGGGTGCAAAAATTAAAACTTTAAAGTTATAAATTAAGCGTGGTAGTACAGAACTAGATAACTGACAAAATGGGAATTTTTCAGACGAGCGAAAAAACGTTCTGAAAAATGAAGATCACTATTTACAGATGAAACAAAAGTCCACTCCCGAGCTAAAGTTTTGTCGAATTGAGGCTACAAAGTTTGATTAAAAAAAGTTATCCAGGCTGGGGGATACCGGATATGCTCCGCTACGGATTGCAATTAAAAATTCAATTTTCAGTTTAAAAAAAAATTAAACGCGCTACCAAATTATTTAGTTTTTGAATACGGGTAGCCAATTCCGAAAAAATTGACTGTGAATTCCGGGTCAGAAACTTGTTTAAATTATATCATGAAAAAATTATTTTTTCAACAAATTCTTTTGCCGCAATTAAGATTAATTTTTTTTATGCATTTTTTATACATCAAGGTGATTTTCAATAAAAATGGTTGTTTTTTAAATAATCCCTGGAATATAAGTCTTGATGAGATTTCCTGTTGTTTAAGAATACACGGGAACCTGGTTATCTAGAAAATGGCTTTAAATCTGGGGTATAAAAGTTGCTTTTTGTCAGAATTTTCCTTTGCGAGAAATTAAGGGATGAAGTAAGAAACCCTATAATTTGACAAATTATTGTAGCAGCGAATTCGCAAGGTGACACATTTGGCTGGGTTCCAGATGTATAAGGCGGAGCTTAACGCTTCTATCCACACTTCCGGTTCCGTGAAGACGTATTGGAATAGATTCAATATGCTTTAGAGATCATTAAATTTTTAAATTAATAAATATGTGTTAGAATTGTAAACCCTGTATTAGAAATTTGGTAGATTTTATCAAATTTATAAGGCATGGTGGACACAAAATTTTATTTTGAAAATTCACTGACTTTTCTCTGATTAATTTTTCCTGATTTCAGGTTCTAATCTCATAACATTTTGAAAAATTTTTTAAGTTTTTGGTTTGCCTAATAAAATAGAATTTTTATATCTTTTAAAGTATTTGAATCATCCTTGTAATTTTTAAAAATACCCTACAATCTTTGAAATTCTTTGAAACCCTTTAAAGTTATTAAAATCTGTTAAAAAAATTAATAAAATCTTTTCAAGTACTAGAGAATATTTTCAATCGTTTTAAATCACTTTAAATTATTATAATCTTCTAAAAGCTCTTTTAAATCCTCAAAAAGACCCGAAAATATTTTAAATCGTTTGAAAAAAATCAAATCTTTTAGATTTCTTTTAGAAATGAGTTTCATATTAATAAAAGCTTTTAAAGTCCCCTATAATATTTTATATCGTTTCAAGTCCCTTGAAGTTATTAAAATCTTTTAAAAATTCTTTGCTATTTTCAAAAATGCCAGAAAATCTATGAAATCCTATGAAATCCCTTAAACTTATTGAAATGAGTTTAAAATTAAGAAAACCTTTTAAAGTGCCCTATAATTTTTTAAATCGTTTTAAATCCCTTCAAATTATTAAAGTCGTTTGAAAGTTCTTTAAAGTCTTTAAAAATACCCAAAAATGTTTTAAATCTTTTAAAATCTTTAAAAATCACATGAATCTTTCTTGCAATTAAAAAAAAACTAAAATCTTTTAGATCTTTTGAAATCGATTCAAAGTCTTAAAATCTTTTGAAAATTATTTGCTATTTATAAAAATGCCCGGAAATCTATGAAATCCTCTAAAGTCCCTTAAAGTTATTGAAATGGGTTTAAAATTAATGAAATCTTTTAAAGTGCCCTATAATATTTTTAATCGTTTCAAATCCCTTAAAATTATTAAAATCTTTTGAAAATTCTTTGCTATTTTTAGAAATGCCTGAAAATCTATGAAATCCTCTGAAATCCCTTGAAGTTATCAAAAACTGCTTAAAAAATTAATGAAATCTTTTAAAGTGCCCTATTATATTTTATATCGTTTCCAATCCCTTAAAATTATTAAAATCTTTTGAAAATTCTTTGCTATTTTTAAAAATGCCAGAAAATCTATGAAATCCTATGAAATCCCTTAAACTTATTGAAATGAGTTTAAAATTAATAAAATCTTTTAAAGTGCCCTATAATTTTTTAAATCGTTTTAAATCCCTTGAAATTATTAAAGTCGTTTGAAAGTTCTTCAAAGTCTTTAAAAATACCCAAAAATATTTTAAATCTTTTAAAATCTTTAAAAATCACATGAATCTTTTTTGTAATTAAAAAAAAAACTAAAATCTTTTAAATCTTTTGAAATCCATTTAAATTCTTAAAATCTTTTGAAAATTATTTGCTATTTATAAAAATGCCCGGAAATCTATGAAATCCTCTAAAATTCCTTGAAGTTATTGTAATGAGTTTAAAATTAATAAAATCTTTTAAAGTACCCTATATTTTTAATCGTTTCAGATCCCTTCAAATTATTAAAATTTTTGAAAATTCTTCGCTATTTTTAAAAATGCCCAAAGATCTATGAAATCCTGTGAAATCCCTTGAAGTTATTAAAATAGGTTTAAAATTAATAAAATCTTTTAATGTGCCTAATAATATTTTAAATCATTTCAAATCCCTTCAAATTAATAAAATCTTTTCAAAGTTCTTCAAAATCTTTAAAAAGAGCCAAAAATATTAAAAATTCTTTAAAATCACACAATCTTCCTTGCAAGGTTTTTTAATTTCCTAAAATCTTTAAAATTTTTTTGAAATCATTCAAATTTTTAGAATATTTTTAAATTCTTTGCTATTTGCATTTTTTAAAAATTCCCTAAAATCTATGATATCCTGTGAAATCCCTTGAAGTTATTTTAATGGGTTTAAAATTAATAAAATCTTTTAAAGTGCCTAATAATATTTTAAATCATTTAAAATACCTTCAAATTAATAAAATATTTTGAAACTTCTTCAAAATAATTAAAAATACCCAAAATTGTTTTAAAATATTTAAAATCCTTTAAAAACACATAAATCTTCCTTGTAATGTTTTCTAAATTCCCTCAAATCTTTTAAATTTTTTGGAATCCATTCAAATTATTAGAATATTTTCAAAATTCATTGCTATTTTTAAAAATGCCCCAAAAGATAGGAAATCCTGTGAAATCCCTTGAAATTATTGAAATCAGTTTAAAATTAATGAAATCTTTTAAAGTGCTCTATAAAATTCCATTAATCTTGCTTGTAATGTTTTCTAAATAGCCTTACATCTTTTAAAACCTTTCGAATCCATTTAAACTGTTAGAATATTTTAAAAATTCTTCGGAATCTTATGAAATATCCTAAAATATTTCAAACCTTTTGGGACCTTTGGAAATCTTCAGGTACCTTTTTAAATTTCTATATTTCTAAATTAATAAATAAATTTTCTTATTATTATAATTTAAGTCAATATTTTATAAATACCCCAGAGTCCTCTAAATAGGCCTCAAATTATTTAAATCTGTTTTATTATAACCTGTTTGAAATTATAGAAAAATTTTGAGATTCTTTAAAATCCCTTAAATATGTAAAATCTTTTGAAAATTCTTCAGAGTCTTTAAAAATACCGGAAAATATTTTAAATGTTTTAAAATATTTTAAAATCACATGAATCTTCCTTGTAATGCTTTCTAAATACCCTAAAATCTTTTAAATCCTTTGGAATTTTTTCAAATTATTAAAATATTTAAAAAATTCATTGGGATCTTCTAAAATACCCTAAAATATTTAAAATCCTTTGTGATCTTTAGAAATCTTCAGATACCTTTTTACATTTCTTTAAAACTTTCAACAACACTTGAAAATTCCTTCGATATTTTATGAATACCCTAGAGTCTTCTGAAATTGCCTCAGATTATTTAAATCTGTTTAAAATTATAGAAATATTTTGAAATTCTTTAAAAACCCTTTTAATATTTTAAAATCACGTTAAAATCTTGTTATTTTTATAGAAACCCTTATTCCTTATGCTTAAAAACTCTTAAAACCCCTTAAAATTGTTAAAAAATTTTCAGCATATTTTTAAATTTCTTAACATTTTCCAAATAGTTCGAAATTTTTTTGAAATCTTCTGTATTTTGCTTGAAATTTTTCGAAATAGACTAAAATCATTAAATTCCTATGAAATCTCTTAAAGTTACGGAAATCATTCAAAAAATCTTTGCAAATCGTTTAAAATACCCGAAAATATTTCGAATCGTTTACAATCATTTTAAATTACTTAAATTTCCTTGAATTTTTTGCAAATATCGCGACATTTTTCAAATACTTTTCAATCCCATTAAATGTGACCTTTTTATTTTAAAAAGTAGTTTAAACTCAAAACGTAGAAAAGAACAAAATCTTTATATATAAACTGTTAAAATTTAATTTATTGAGAATTTCAGGATGAGAAATATTTTCAAGTATTTTTAGAGATTTCGAATAATTTTCAAAAGACTTTAATAATTTTAAGGGATGTCAGATATGTAGGAGTATTTTTTTTTTTAATTCAAAGGAAGTTTCAAGTGATTTCGAAATATTTCAAAAGATCTGAAATATTTGAAGGTATTTAAAAAGATTCCAAGGAATTTTGAATAGTTTTCAGTAATTTATAGAAAAAATATAAATGCAAAAAATGTAGGATCTCTTTAAAAAATCCAGAAAAATTGCAAGTAATTTTAAGATATTTTAAAGGATATGGAAAATTTTTGCAAATTTCAAATTGTCCTGAAGAACTTGCATTCGACTTCACTGATTTGAAGAGATTTCACAGGATTATAAGGCATTTTTAAATATATTTTAAGAGATTTTCAATAGCTTTTAATAGATATAAGGGATTTCAAAGGATTTTACTGACTTTATGGTATTTTTAAAAATTCCGGTTTTCGGTTATTTAATAAGGTTCCGAAGAATTTTCAATACATTTCAATAATTTTAAGAAATTTCAAATCATTTCAAAAAATTTCTAAAATTTTAAAATATTTTAGAATATTTTTAAAGATTTTAAAAATTTTAAACAGACTTCAATAAATTGATGGGATTTTAGAAAATTTACAAGATCCTAGATCATTTGTTAAATATCCAAGGAACTTTTAAGAACCTAAAAATGTTTAGCGAAATTTCAATAAACATTTACAAAGGTAACAAATAATTTTAAAGGTTTTATGGAAGTTTTTTATTTTTTAAAAAAATTTCAAAGGATTTGAAACGTTTTTGGAAATTTAAAAATATTTCCCAGAGCTTTAAATATATTTCAATAATTCGAAGGGATATTGAAGGATTTTAGAGTATTTTTAGAACAACTAAGGAATTTTTAAGAGTGGTAATAAGTTTTAAGGGATTTTCAAACTTAACAAAGGATTTCAGAGGATTTCAAATATTTTAGAACCTTCGAAAGATTCATAAAAATTTTCAACCGATTTAAGTAATTTAAAGGAATTTTAAAGACTTTTGATTATAAAGAGCATTTTGAAAAATTCGAATGGATTTATAAAAGCTTTAAAATTTTATAAAGAATTAAAAATATTTTAAGGCATTTAAAAATATTTTAAGCGATTTGCAATAGATTACAATAGGTAGAGAGGATTTCCAAAGATTTTATTGAATTTACGGTATTTTCAAAAATTCCATGGAAGTTTCAAGGTATTTCATAATATTGCAAAGGATTCAAAAAATTTTCGGGTATTTATTAAGATTCCGAAGAAATTTCAATATACTTCAATAATTTTTAGAAATTTAAAATTATTTCAAAACATTTCGAAGGATTTAAAATATTCTAGAATATTTTGACAGGTTTCAATAAATTGAGGGGATTTTAAATGATTTTCAAGATCTTGGAGCATTTTTAAAATATCTAAGAAAGTTTTAAGAACTTAAAAATGTTTAACGAAATTTCAAAAAGATTTTAAAAGATTTCAAAGGATTTTAAAGATCTTATGAAAGATGTTCAGCATCAAAAATTTTCAAAGGATTTGAAATATTTTGGGACATTTAAAAATATTTTTAATAGCTTTCAATACATTTCAATAATTCGAAGGAATATTGAAGGATTTCAGAGAATTTTAAACAATTAAGGAAATATTAAGAGAGGTAAAAAGTTTCAAGGGATTTCCAAACTTTTCGAAGGATTCCAGAAAATTCAAAATATTTTGGAACCTTCGAAAGATTCATAAAAAATTTCAGAAGATTTAAATAATTTCAAGGAATTTTAAAGAATTTTTATTATAATAAAGCATTTTAAAAAATTGGAAAAAATTTCTAAAAGCTATAATAATTTGCAAGAGATTTTAAATATTTCAAAGATTTTAAAAATATTACAAGGAATTTTCAATAGAATCTAATAATTAAAAGAGATTTTTAAGGGTTTAAATGATTTTACAGTATTTTTAAGAATGGACGGAAGTTTCATGAGATTTCATAATATTGTAAAGGGTTCGAAATCTTTTCGATTATTTAACAAGATTCCGAAGAATTTTCAATATACTTCAATAATTTATAGAAATTTCCAATCATTTCAAAAAAATTTAAAGGAAATTTAAATTTAAATTTAAATTTGATATTTAAATATTCTACAATATTTTGATAGATTTCAAAATTTTTTAACAGATTTCAATAAATTGATGGAACTTCAAATAATTCTCAAGGTCTTGGAGCATTTTTAAAATATCCAAGAAACTTTTAGGAACTTAAAAATGTTTTACGGAATTTCAAAAACATTTTTAAAATATTTCGAATGATTTTAAAGATTCTATGAAAGTTTTTCAGATTCAAAAATTTTCAAAGGATTTGAGATATTTTCGGAAACTTAAAAATATTTTCAAGAGCTTTCAATACATTTCAATAATTCGACGGGATATCGAAGGATTTAGAGTACTTTTAAAACAAATTAAGAAATTTTTAAGAGAGGTAATAAGTTTTAAGGGATTTCCAAACTTTTTGAAGGATTTCAGAGGATTTGAAATATTTTGGAACCTTCAAAAGATTCATAACAATTTTCAGCAGATTTAAATAATTTCAAGGGATTTTAAAGATTTTTGATTATAATAGAGCATTTTGAAAAAGTCGAAGAAATTTCTAAAAGCTATACAAATTTGCAAGCGACTTCAAATATTTTAAGAAAGCTAAAGATATTACAAAGAATTTGCAATCGACTCTAATAATTAAAGGAGATTTCGAAGGGTTTTGAATGATTTTACAGTATTTTTAAAAATGCACGTACGTTTCACGGGATTTCATAATATGGTGAAGGTTCGAAATCTTTGCGATCATTTGATAAGATTACGAAGAATTTTCAACATATTTCAAAACTTTTTAGAAATTTCAAAGCATTTCACAACATTTTAAAGAATAAAAAATATTATAGAATATTTTTAAAGATTTCTAAAATTTTAAAAACATTTAAATAAATTGATGGTATTTTACAGAATTTTTAAGAGTTTAGAGCATATAAAAATATTCAAGAAACTTTTAGGAACTTTAAAAATTTTTTTCCGAATTTTTAAAACATTTAAAAAAAAATTGTTATGATTTTAAAGATTTTATAAAAGTTTTACAAAATTCAAGAAAGTTGAAAGTCATTTCAAAAAAATTTTAAGGATTCAAAATATTCCAGAATATCTTGAAACATTTCTAAATTTTTAAACAGATTTTAATATTATGGTGGGACTTTAAAGAATTTGTAAGATTGTAGAGCATTTGTTTAAATTCCAAGAAATTTTCAAGAGATTCAAGAAAGCTTTAAGATATTTGAAATATTTTAAGGTATTTTAAAATATTCCAAGGAATTCTTAATAGATTTTAATCATTCAAAGGCATTTTGAAAAGCTATAAATATTTGCAAAAGATTTCAGATATTTAAAGGATTTTACAAATATTACAAGAAACTTCCAACCGACTCTAATAATTAAAGGAGATTTTGAAGTTTTTAAATGATTTTACAGTATTTTTAAAAATGTACGGAAGTTTCATGAAATTTCATAATATTGTGAAGGGTTCGACTTTTTTTTTAATTATTTGATAAGATTCCGAAGAATTTTCAACATATTTCAAAATTTTGCATAATTTTCAAATAATTTCACAAAATTTCACAGAATAAAAAATATTATAGAATATTTTTAAAGATTTCTAAAATTTTAAAAACATTTAAGTAAATTAATGGTATTTAAAAGGATTTTTAAGAGTTTAGAGCATATTCAAAATATTCAAGGAACTTTTAAAAACTTTTCAATTTTTTACACAATTTTAAAAACATTTCAAACAATTTAAATGATTTTAAAGATTTTATGGAAGTTTTAAAAATTCCAAGGAAGTTAAAAGTCATTTCAAGAAATTTCAAAGGACTTAAAATATTCCAGAATATTTTAAAAGATTTCTGAAATTTTAAACATATTTCAATATTATGGTGGTATTTGAAAGAATTTGTAAGATGTTAGGGCATTTTTTCAAATTTCAAGGAATTTTCAAGAGTTTCTAGATAGTTTTAAGATATTTGAAATATTTTAAGGTATTTCAAAATATTCCAAGGAATTCTCAATAGATTTTAATCATTAAAAGGCATTTCTGAAAGTCATAAAAATTTGAAAGGGATTTCAGATATTTTGAGAATTTTAAAAATATTACAAGGAATTATTAATGGACTCTAATAATTAAATGAGATTTTGAAGGCTTTAGAATAATTTTACAGTATTTTTAAAAATGCACGGAAGTTTCATGAGATTTTATAATATTGTTAAGGGTTCGAAATCTTTTTGATTATTTGATAATATTCCGAAAAAGTTTCAATATCTTTCAATAATTTTTAGAAATTTCAAAGAATTTCACAAAATTTTAAAGAATTAAAAATATTATGAAATATTTTAAAAGATTTATAACATTTTTAAAACATATCAAGAAATGGATAGTATTTTACACAATTTTTAAGATTTAAAAGTACATTTAAAATATCCAAGAAACTGTTAGGAACTTTACAGATTTTTACGGAATTTTAAAAACATTTCAAACAATTTTAATGATTTTAAAGATTTTATGGAAGTTTTAAAAATTCCAAGGAAGTTGCAAGTCATTTCAAAAAATTTTAAATGATTTAAAATATTCCAGAATATGATAAAAGATTTCTGAAATTTTAAACAAATTTCAATATTATGGTGGGATTTAACAGGATTTGTAAGATTTTAAAGCATTTTTTTAAATTCCAAGGAATTTACCAGAGCTTTAAGAGAGTTTTAAAATATTTGAAATATTTTAAGGTATTTCAAAAATTTCAAGGAATTTTTTCATGGTTTGAAAAGTTGCAAGGAATTTGAAATATTTTAAGGTAGCAGAGTTTAAAAAACTGATAGAATTTGACAGAATTTTGAAGATTTTAGAGCATTTTTAAAATATCCAAGGAACTTTTAAGAGCCTTAAATAGGTTTACGAAATTTTAAGACATTTCAAAAGATTTTAACTAATTTTAAATATTTTATGGAAGTTTTAAGTATTTTAAAATATTTTAAAGTATTTGAAATATTTTCGGAAATTTAAAAATATTATGAAGAAATTTTAATAGATTTCAATAATTCGTAGCGATTTCAAGGTATTTTTAAAATAACTAAGGAATTTCTAAGTGCTTTGAAAAGTTTCAAGGGATATCAAATATTTTGGAATCTTTGACAGAGTATTCTTACGAATTCCAATGAATTTCTAAAAGCTTTAAAAAATGCCAAGGAATTAAAAATATTTTAAGGCATTTAAAAATATTTTAAGGATTTTTCAATAGATTCTAATAGCTACAGGGAATTTCTAAGGATTCGATTAAATCAACGGTATGTTTAAAAATTCTACGGAAGTTTCAAGGTATTTCAAAAAATTGTAAAGGAGTCTAAACATTTTCGGGCATTTATTAAGACTCCGAAGAATATTCAATATATTTCAATAATCTAAAAAAAATTCAAATAATTTCAAAAAATTTTTAAAGATATAAAATATTCTAGAATATTTTGACAGATTTCAACAATTTTAAACAGATTTCAATAAACTGATGGGTCTTTAAATAATTTTCAAGATTTTTGAGCATTTTTAAAATTTTCAAGGAACTTTTAAGAAGCTACAAATGTTTTATGGAATTTAAAAAAATTTTTTAAAGATTTCCAATAATTTTCGGAAATTTAAAAATATTTGAATATATTTCAATAATTCGAAGGGATATTAAAGGATTTTAGAGCATTTTTAAAACAACTAAAGAATTATTGAGAGAGGTAAAAAGTTTCAAGGGTTTTTCAAACTTAACAAACGATTCCAGAGGATTTAAAATATTTTGGAACCTTCGAAAGATTTCTAAAAATTTTTAGCAGATATAAATAATTTCATGGGATTTAAAAGATTTTTGATTATAAAGAGCATTTTAAAAAATTCGAATAAATTTCTAAAAGCTATACAAATTTGCAAGAGATTTCAAATATTTTAAGGAATTTACAATTGTTACAAGGAATTTACAATAGACTCTAATAATTAAAGGAGATTTTAAAGGGTTTTGAATGATTGTACAGTATTTTTAAAAATGCGCGAAAGTTTCATGAGATTTCATAATATTGTGAAGGGTTCGAAATCTTTTCGATTATTTGATAAGATTCCAAAGAATTTTCAATATATTTCAATATTTTTTAAAAATTTCAAAGCCTTTCACAAAATTTTTAATAATTTAAAATATTATAGAATCTTTTAAAAGATTTATAAAATTTTAAAAACATATCAAAAAATTGATAGTATTTTACAAAAATTTTAAAAGTTACAAATATATTTAAAATATCCAAAAAACTTTAAGAAGCTTTAGAAATTATTAGAGTCTATTGAAAATTTGTTGTAATATATTAAAAATCCCTAAAATATTTGAAATCCCTTGCAAATTTTTATAGTAATTAGAAATTCCTCCCAATTTTTTAAAATGCTCTATTATAATCAAAATTCTTTAAAATCCCTTGAAATTATTCAAATCTGCTGAAATTTTTTATTATTAATCATTCGAATGTTCCAAAATATTTCAAATCCTCTGAAATCCTTTGAAAAATTTGAAAATCCCTTTAAATTTTTTACCTTTTTTAAAAATTTATTAGTTGTTTTATAAATACTCTAAAATCCTTTAATATCCCTTTGAATTATTGAAATTAATTGAAAGCTCTTGGAAATATTTTTGAATTTCCGAAAATATTCCAAATCCTTTGAAAATTTTTGAAGCTCAAAAACTTCCATAAAATCTTTAAAATTCTTCGGAATCTTATTAAATACCCGAAAATGTTTCGAATTGGAAATCCCCTCTAGCTAATAGAATCTATTGAAAATTCCTTCAAATATTTTTAAATGCCTTAAAATATGTTTCATTACTTAAAATTTTTTTAAATTTCATTGGAATTTGTAATAATACTCTTTAAAAGATTCAAAAATATTTCAAACCCCTTGAAACTTAAAAATTCCTTAGTTTTTTTTAAATACTCTGAAATCTCTACGAATTATTGAAATTTATTGAAATTTCTTCCGAATATTTTTAAATTTGCCAAAATATTTCAAATACTCTGAAATATTTCAAAATACTTAAAACTTCTATAAAATATATAAAATGAGTTTAAATCTTTTGATATGTTTTTAAAATTTCGTAAACCTATTTAAAGCTCTTAAAAGTTCTTCTGATATTTTAGAAATGCTCTAAAATCTTTAAAATTCTGTAAAATACTATCAATTTATTAAACTCTGCTTAAAATTTTAGAAATTATTTAAATTTATCGCAAATTTCTTGAAATGTTAAAAAAAACCTTATAATATTTTAATTTCTTTGCAACTTTTCGAACCATTAAAAAATTCTTTGAAATTTTTAAAATACCGTAAAATCTCTTAAATCCTTTAAAATTCCATCAAATCATTGAAATCTCTTTAAAAATGAACAAATCTAGAGACATATTCTGAAATATTTTAAATCCTTTGGAATCTTTTGAAAAGTTTTAAATTCCCTTGAAAGTTCTTAGGTATAATTTGAAATTTGCGAAAAATTTTCATATCCTTTGAAATATCTTAAAATTACTTGAAATTTCCCTGGAATTTTTAAAGATATCCTAAATTTTTTTGCATTTACACTCTCTTTAAATTACTGAAAACTATTCTAAATTCCTTGGAATCTTTTTAAATACCTTCAAATATTTGAGATCTTTTGCAAATTATTCGAAATCTCAAAATACTCAAAATATTTCTCATTCTGAAATTCTGAATATATTAAATTTTAACAGTTATTATTTCAAGATTTTGTTCTTTTCTATGTTTTGAGTTTAAATATTTCAAATTTTTTAAAATGATTTTAAAGATTTTATGGGAGTTCTAAAAATTTCAAATAATTTCAAAGGATTTAAAATATTCCAGGATATTTTTAAATATTTCTAAAATTTTAAACAGGTTTTAATATTCTGGTGCGAATTGGGAGAATTTCTAAGATTCTAGAGAATTTTGTTAGAATCCAATAGACTCTAATAATTAAAGGAGATTTTGAAGGGTTTTGAATGATTTTACAGTATTTTTAAAAATGCACGGAAGTTTCATGGGATTTCATAATATTTCGAAGGGTTCGAATTTTTTTTTGATTATTTGATTGGATTCCGAAAAAGTTTCAATATATTTCAATAATTTTTAGAAATGTCAAAGCATTTTACAAAATTTTAAACAATTTGAAATATTATAGAATATTTTAAAAGGTTTCTAAAATTTTTAAGCATTTCAATAAATTAATAGTATTTTACAAAATTTTAAAGAGTTAAGAACACATTTAAAATATCCAAGAAACTATTAGGAACTTTACAGATATTCACGGAATTGTAAAAACATTTTAAAACATTTTAATGATTTTAAAGATTTGTGAAAGTTTTATAAATTTCAAGGAATTTTAAAGTCATTTTGAAAAATTTCAAAGGATTTAAAATATTACAGAATATTCTTAAATATTTGTAAAATTTTAAACAGGTTTCAATATTATAAAGCGAATCAAAAGAATTTCTAAGATTTTAGAGCATTTTTTAAACTCCAAGAAATTTTCAAGAGCTTCAAGATAGTTTTAAGATATTTGAAATATTTCAAGGTATTTCAAAATATTCGAAAGAATTCTTAATAGATTTTAATTACTTAAGGGGATTTTGATGGATTTCAGTATTTTGTTAAAAAATCCAAGGAATTTTTTAAAGTTTTTTTTCTCAAGAATTTTCAAAAGTTTTAAGGAATTTTAAAATCTTTCAAAAGATTTTACAGCCTAATGTGGAAGCTTTAGTAAAACTAAATCTGAAAACAAAAATTTTTCGTAATATTTTACCTAAATAAATTGTTATATTAACTGAAGATAACAAATGAATTATCCATGAATAGAAATTTTTTTTTTATCTAAACATACCTTGAATAATCTGAGGATATTGGCCACCATAATGGAAACCCCACTGAATGAAGCTCCAATTACTCCAGTCACTGGCTTATGTGGAACATAAAGGGGAGATTTTCCACTCTCACATTTGTACTCCGATATGTCCTGGTAAAAAAGAGAACAATATTGCATTGACGAATGGCGAAATTTAGACCACATTCAATTTCGTGTTTAAAAACATTGCAAAAATGATGAAACTCACGAAATTACACTAATCAACAGGAGAAAATAACTTCTTATATTTTTATATTTTTATATTTATAATTTTATTTTTTTTTTTTTCAAAATAGGGATATCATCTCTATAAATCCAACACTGCAATTCTGCTAGAAAAAAATCCTAAATGAAACAATCTTCTTTAAAAAAATTATAAGTTTCTAAAACTTTTTTGGTGCAATACAAAAACTACGCGAGGCTATTTTACAAACGTTGGACCCCCCCCCCTTTTTTTTTTATACAATCACGAACACCCTCACCCCTTTCTTGAGTAAAATTTTTTTCTTCGATTTATCAGACTCCACGGCCCAAATAAAATAGGACGATTGTTTAAGAAAATAGGGGAATAATAGGGGAATAAACTCTTTTAACCCTTAAGGGTTAAATTTGGCAAAGGGCAAATTTGGCGAAAGAGCAAAAAAAGGGCAAATTTGCAGCGTACATTTTTTATATGGATGCATTTTTATGAAAATTGGTTTATACAGCTTTTTGAGGGCGCGGATTACGAATCTGAACTTAGATTTTTGAAATTATTGAAATTCAAATGGCGGATTCAAGATGGCTGCGAAAATTTCAAAAGTTTAGATATTTTGCTGAAAGCTACACATAGGGCGTTTTGTGGGTCGGTGATTATAAATCTCTACTCAGATTTTTAAAATCAAAATAGCGGATTTTAAATGGCGGCCACAAATATGAAAAATGATCATAAATTTGTATTTCGATGATTTTTACCGCGCTTGCTTGATTCCAGAGACACGAGCGGGGAAGTAGCGGTTTTAGTCTCCATTTTTTAATTATTTTTTATTCTATTTGTTTAAAAAAATTTTTTATATTTTATTATTTATATACACCAATGTTAATTAGGGTGGCTCAAAACCGCTTTTTTCAGAGAGCTACGATCCCCTATTTTATTCTAAATCCGAAAAAAGAAATTCCGTAATTTTTTTATTTTTTTAATTTTTAAAGTTTCTGGTTATGACTTCAAATTTCCCATGTAAAATGCATCGGGAAAAATTCCTTTTTCTTGAGTTTTTGGAATCATTTTTTAGGGCTTAAAAAATACGACGGGAAAATATAAGGGCTTGTAGACAATTATCCAATGAAGAATTTCATGCATCAGGCATATGGGTTTGACACCCATAACCCTCTCCCAAGAGTACCTGAAAACTACCCTTAAAACCAAAAATGTCAATTATTCATAAAATTGTCCTTCTGAGCACTGTATTTTAGTTTTGTTTTTGCTTGAAATTATTACTATTGGTCTAGTGGAATATTTATTATCATTGATTAATTAATTTTTAATTATTTAAATAAAAGGCATTTGTTTAAGTAATTTTTTTAATTTGTTTTTTCCCTGAAAATTAATAATATTAGTCCAGTAGAATACTTATTAACATTAGTTTATTACATTCTCATCAGAGAAGGTATTAGATGTATGCAAAATTTGAACCCCGCTCCCCCCCCCT
>JAAAKG020198010.1:0-23868 GCA_010014905.2 Druon quercuslanigerum | reverse complement strand
ATTGCGTAAAAGCCTGGAATATCAAATAATCGTGAAAATTTACGATGGATTGGTGCAAGAAAACGAATTTATATATAGTAAACCATAAAGTAAAATTGTAATCCATTTATTAGAAATTGAAGTTATAATAATATATAATAATAATTCCATTATTATTCACTTTTAGAATTTTTAAGTATTTTTCTTATAAATAATTTATTTAGAATTTAGATGTTTAATTCGTTAAAAAAATAGTTTACTCTTGTAACAATACATCTACATTTTTATTTATATTCTAGTTGATTAAAAATTTAAGAAATAAAGAAAAACTGTTTATCGTTTTTTTATTCTTTAATATGGGGATAATTCTGAATTGAAATAATTGTAAACAATTTTAAAAAAATAAATCATTGTAAAAATCTACAATACTTTAAAATAAAAATTGCTGATGAACAGAATCAAAAGTTTAAGAGAGCCCCAATCAAGCCTTAACGAAGGAGGCGAGCAGCAGACCGGTCGAGAACCGTGATCGTCGACTAAAACTCAACTCAGGTACGATTGAACATTTTTAATCGTATCTCGGGAACCGATAATGATTTTTTGAGTTTCTTTGGCTTAAATTAAAGATAAATTTTCGGGCTCTACATCGTATAATTTGTAGATGTTTCAAACAATTTTGCTAGGTTGTGCTAAAAGTTGAAGTCGAGGTACCAAATTTTAGGAAATCTAGAGTTTTTTTTTAACTTATCACAAAAACAATCTGTTTGACATTACTAAACGTGGAATTTCACAGGCTTTCCAAATGTTTTTTTTTAATGCCCTATCATTTTTTTTGGCTGAGTTATCGTCGTGGAAAGCCAGCAGTGATTTTTAATAGTCCTTGCGTCAATCGATCTCATAATTTTCGACGGTAGTGTACCCTCACATTTTTTGCAACTTTTGACATTTTGAGCTTTTCTTGTTTCAGTTTGTCGAATTTTTTTTATTTAGAATGCGTTTAGAAAAACAAAAAATAATTAAAAATGGTGAAGTTATTTTATTAAGAAAGAAAAAAATTCTCGAAAACTTAACCTTTTCTTTCAGACATTTTTTATAAATAATAGAGTGTACTTGATATATAAAGTATATATATATATATATATATATATATCACTTCCTCATTCTGAATTTTTTTCGGAAGAAAAACTTTGTTTTTTATTTTTTCAACTCTACTATTTTTTTGCAATTTTTAATCATTTCCAGCTTCTCTTGTTACAGTTTACTAAGTTTCTTTATTTTCTGATAACGGTGAGAAACGCGAAGAAATAATAAAATATGATCAAGTTTTCTTCAATTTTTTGAGAAAAAGAAAAAAATCTCAATATCCTGACATTTTCCTCAACTTTTTTGGTACAATATTTTGGATTTTCTTAAACCTGGCCCATTTTGCAATTCGTAAGCGAATAAGATTTTAATATGGTGTACTTACCATACATTTTCTGTTTCTTTACGCTCTTTCTAAAACCCTTGAAAATCCCAACTTTTACTCTGTTATTGTATAGAATAATTAATATAAATAAAGAATAATAACTATCAATTTCCAATAGAAATTAATTTTGATCAGTATTTTAATCAGTTTCTTTAATCTTACAAAACAAAACATAAAAAGTTTCTGTTTTGATTATTTAAAATTAAAACACGACATTTTCTCAAAACTATCTGCTTTATCTTTAGAATTTTCAGTAGTTCCAGAAAATATGTATCCAATGCTAGCTGAACTGTTTTCGCAAGAGTACGAAAAAATGTCAACAGATTTGCTGCCTTTGACGCATTATATCGCTTTGTCCAATAAGTAAGTTTACTGTATATTGCCAATAGATTCTGAAAATTTGAACGAAAAAAAAGTTAGCTTTTTTGGGATAATGTCTCGTTTGTATTTTTTTTAAATTGAAAAAGCTGGATAATTTTTTCCGCCATAGTTTTCAAAAGCACTAAAAAGCTCGACAAGCTTTAGCAAGAAAAATAAACCAAAAATTAAGTAAAAAAAGTGCAAGGCTTTTGAGGTAAAACTGACAAGAAAATCATTTTACACCTATAATTTAAAAATATTTGTAAGGAATATAAAATTTTCGTTCTTCATTAAAGACATTAGTGTCTTCTTATTTTTGATTCAAAAAGTATATTTGGTTGACAAGTCAATCCTGGATATATTTTCCACCAGCCTGCATGATTGGAAATGGATTTGGTCACAATTGAACTCTAAATTTTCAAACTTTTCAACTGTTTAGATTTCTTATCGGCCTACAAACAAAAAATTTCTAGGATTTTAGAAAGCAAGCTAATTATTAAATTTTTTAAATTTAAATTTGGCTAAAACCGATTTTTCTGAAATCTAAACTATATTCCCTCAATAAAAACAAATAAATAAATATTTATAAATTGTATCTTATTGGAAATATTGAACAGGAGATGGCTTACAGTAATATTTATGAGTGATCTTTAAAAAGATATGAAAATAATGAAACGAGCATAATCTGTATTGAAATACGTGTATTTGTCTTCCTCAAGTCGTGACATAGTATTAATGACAATTTTTCGCTCTTATTCAAACATAATACATTCGTGCTCGAAAGTCACAACCATATCAGTTTCACACATTCACTCTCGGTGTGCCTCACCAACACGCACATGCAATACATATACATATGTATATATAGAAACTTCTTTTTTCCTTTTAAATCAATAATTAACAATTTAATCTCGCAATATAAATCTAGACGCTTACAATAATGAAAGTTGACCAAACGCCAGTGGGTCAATGAAATATGGTAGCAAATTGTTGGCAGTTTGTGAAAATATTTATTTCCATAGCAGCAGTGTCGGATAGATAAATTTATACTTTGATTGAGTTGATTACACATTTATTTACAGCAACTAAACTTTAGTATTCATTCATAACTTACTTTAAATGGTAACTCGTTAATAACACTTTTTATACTCGATTATCTTCTGACAAAAAAAAAGTAACAACTGCTTAACACGTTTGCATTATAAACAGACAAGGGACAGACGGAATTGCATTAATTTAAATTAATTTCTTACTTCTAATTTTGACTAGCATAGACTTACATGTACCTCATTTTTCCTTTAGGAAATAAAATATTAACATCAGCTTTTTACACGAGGAAATGTCAAATTAAAATTATTATATTATAAGCGATATAATATATACTATTTACAGAGATCATTACGAATATACGAGTTACCTTATACTTTTTCTATAAAATTAAACATTGATTATATATTTTTCATCCCTTAAATCGATGACTTAATTTAGTTCAATCCGAAGAGAACGTGTCAAATCGCAATTTTCAGGAGGATCAATAGTGTTATAATTAAATTTTTAAAACATTGAACTAAACCAAGCAAACATTTTTTATATAATGTTATTAAATTAAACGGTTTATAAAATATTTAAAGTTCTAAATGGACTATGTTTATAAATTGATCTTCATTAAAATAACCGAAACATTCTTACTACTTTAAAATAATTTAGTCTATCCCTTACGTGTTCGCTGGAACCGGAAATGGCATTGACTGAAGTAGCTAAACATTTGTTCGGACTTGAACGCTCCTAATGAAATTCTGTCTTTTAACAAAGGGATTTTGTTTCACACGCTAGTGACACTAAAACGAAACTCGACAAGGAAAACTTGTTTCTCGCGCAACATACGACTCGCGGGTATGTTTGGATTGATGGATCCGATTTTCCCTGGACTTACGCAAGTGTATTTGAATAGGTGCACAATTCGAGTAGTAAATTGTCAAGAGAAGCATTTGAAACAACGAGGTTTTCGAGTGATTTGCATTAGCACGCTGTGACGTGCATATTTTTATTTGAAGATTTTCTCTCATTCACTTACTTGTCTTCATGTATATACGCAATATATTAATATTTTCTAATTTCGACTTATAGATATTATATATTTGCATTTTTCGTGATATGATACAAAAAAGTGCAGCACTTAAACAATCGATTCAAGTCGCCAAAAAAATATATTCAGTGCATGTTAGCGATCACTAATTACAATTTAGGTTTTAATAATCAGTTTTGACTTTTTAAATTGTTTTAAAGCCTCCCAACTTTTTATGTATGTCGGCTGACCGCTGGAAGAAATGATATGGAACATTAAAGGTAAGTTAACTTTTGAAAGCATTTATACATCGTTGTTATTAAATTTTCAATATGCTACTCTTTCTTAGTTATTTTTGCAAAAGAAGTAACTATCGTTATATTTGTATTTTAAAAATATTTACCAAGAAAAATAAGTAGTGTTTATTTCTATCTGTATTCAGGGCTGACACTATGCCAAATAACTCATATTCAGTTACTTCGCTGCTCAAATAATTTTAAGCCACTTTTTTAAGATACATTAATGAAATGTAATTTCGAAATTTCGGGTCTGTTTATGATCAGACAAATGCAGACTCTCTCCGATTAATATTCGTATATGAAGAAAAGAGAAAATAAATTCTCAACTAAGAAGATCAAAAGCTTTTTCTTTTCGTCATTAAATAAATTTAAAACTTGTGTTTATCAATAGAGAAAATTGTTATTTTTCAATACAAATACGATGTTTCAACTCCACCTTTGGGTTTTTTTGAAGCTTAGGATTTATAAAATTTCTTAGAGAATCATTTTTTATTGCTTATCAAGTCCTTATATTAATTAAATAACATTTATAATGTACACATTATTGTCATTTTTGTCAAATTCTTTTACGCATAAATTAACTCTTTTGATTAATTGTAGTCCAAAAAAGTACGAGGTGTATTCTGGACAGCCATTAAATTTGTTTTGGTTGTGGTTCTTGTTTTTATTATTTTACTTGAGAATTTATTTCCTATTTACTCGAGGTGAATATAGTTAATTTTTATAACCAAAAGATCACTTAAGTTATTTCTTCCAATAAACTAAAACAGGAAGCCCTAGAATTTCCACAAATTGTTTATTAATTTCTTGAACTTATTTGAATTTACCATTAACTTTTTAAAATTCCCTTCAAATCTACTGAATGCAATGTATCTTTTTAAGCTTGTCAATTGTATAGCTAAAAAAGAAGACTAATGAATCCACCTTCATTTCTTTCAAATTTTATCGGATTCTTATTTATTAAATACAAACGAATGATGTTATATATACATGGATTATTTATTTTGATTGCATATGAAATCCATTACATTTTCCTGAATTCCCTCACAGAGAATTTTTTTTACTATCCTACTGAATTTTTTGTTTAATCGCTGTTTTATCAAATCTGCTTCTGGCATCTAAACGTCTTTCATTGTTTCTGTTTGAGTAATACGCTAGTGTCGATAAAGCTAACATAATTTCGTTTTGTGCTAGAATTCTTCTGAATTCACTCAAATGTTACTTAAATCAACGTTATGTTTTTAGTTTTTCTCAGTTTACTTGAACTCTTTTTCATTAATAAAATTCTACTCAATTCCATGGACATTTTTATTTTCAAATATACGCTATGTCTTTTAAACTCACCTTGAATTCAGTAAATATTTTGGATATTTTAATTTTGTCTTCTCTTGAATATTTGAATTTATTTCCAATTTACCTTAAATACTTATCAAATTATTTTGAATTATTTAACACTGTTTCGAATTCAATGAGTCCTTTTATTTTTTTAATTCTTGTTCAATTCTTTAGAATGCACTTGACTTATTCCAAATCCACTCAATTATTCTCAGTTAACGTAGTTATCCTGAGAAACTTAAGTTATCGAGAAAACAATTTCTTCGCTTCTTAACAATTTCAGCAATAGGAAAATTTTCTTTGAAAATTGGAAACAGTAGATTTGTGGAAAATTCGTTTACACAAAAAAGTCAAAACTTATTAAAATTAAATTATTTTTTCAAAAATTAATGAAAAACTATAGTAAGCAAAAATTCGATTGAATTAAAAACATTGTTGAAATCAATGTTTTTCGTAGGTTTAAAAATGTTTTTATTAAAGCAATGCTTTCTATTTGATTATAGTTTTTTAAAAATCTTCTTTCTGATTGGAATTAAAGCTTTTTAAACTCTCTTAAATTCTTAGGCTTTCTAAAAACTTATTTTCAATTACCTTGAATTTCATTATTTTATTTGTTTTATTTATTTAAAATCATCCTATATTATCTAAAATATAATAATTTTTTACTTTTTTCAAGTAAATTAAGCGGTGGCAGCCCTGCTTCTTTTTTATTTCGGACAGCCAAAGCAATACAATTTCTTGAATGTCATAAAGAAAGTTTGAAACTACGTTTTGAAAATAATTAAAAAATAGCGATTTTTATAGTTACTGTTAATGAAAAGAGAATGTATATATTTAGGAATTCGATACTTATTTACAAAAGTAATTTCATTACCAATATTTTTGTCAAAAAAGTTATTAGATACATTATGCATTTAAAAGAAACTATTTACGGCCCATCACTGGTACAGAATCATTTGGATCGAACTGAAATAATTATATACATAGAATGTGCGGAACCTGAGACATGATAAAAATTTACAACCTTCTATTATATTCGACAAAAAAAATGTTACTTTAAATCAAAGAAGAAATACTGAAATTTTTTTCTATCTATGCGAGAAATCATCAGATGCTGCAATATGAGTTGTTGCAGTTGGGAAGCAGAATGAAGCAAAATCTCTCTCGTCGCATTTTTTGCGAAAATAGTGCATTTTTATTCGCCCAGACACTTCATGTGGATTAAAAAGAGCCAATGGACTGTCACAACGATAAATTGCACACCTGAAGAGACGCAAAGATTGACGTTATTCAAGCGATAACCCGCTTGTTTGCTTGGGAACGCTTTTTATCTGGCCTTTCAGTTTGAATGCTTTCTACGCACATTATCGAGAAACTAGACGTTTCCTCACTGAGATCGTATTCAAACTTTAGTAAACATATTTTTTTTTATAACCAGGACAATTTCTGCAGACTCTTATTGTATATCAACGTTAATATTTTAATGATATACCCCTTGAATACTTGGTAAGGCTTTTTTCCTGGCGTTTCAATTTCAATGCTTTCTACGCACATTATCGAGAGAACAGACGCTTTTCCAATCAGATGGTATAATTTAAAATCGGGTAAAAGGAATTTGTTAATATAAAGGGCAGCATTTTTGCAGACTCTAATCAGATCTGCAGGCAAATATTATAAAAAATGAAGTTTTTTGTGATTTCACGAATTTAAATGAAATTATTAGTTACTTCTTATAAATTATCAAATAAAGTTCAAATATGGTCACTTCTTGTCAAAATTTTTTTTTTTAAATATCGTTTTAATTGCTTCAGCAATAGAGAATTTTGCTAAACAAAATCCTAAATACCTATGCTCATTCAAAAAATACTGGGTTTTGAAAGTATTTTTTCTGAAGAATTTAGTCCAACGCAAAAGATTTAATAAGTGCATATACACCGTACATCAAACTAAAACCTTTTGGATTTGCATGTATACATTAAATTACTCAAAATAAATCTACTTCCTATACTCACTTACCTTGCTAATTAATAATAAATATGCCTTAACTTTTAAAAACAAATTTCTCTCTGCCATTTTTTGGCGAAAGTCTCCATTTAAAATACAGCAAAGCTGAAAATCCCTTTGACTCAAAAACGTTCTGCTAATTGGCAGTTTCGACAGACCTCCAAGTTACGTAAATGAGAAATACGCAAATTTTGTTGTAGGATCAGCTCTCAAATATACTGATTATAGTTTATAGTCTCTTAAGTCACCTTATTAGCATTATCTGTAATCGCGGGTTATTTTGCGTTGCATTTTTGATAGCATAGTGTTAAACATACAAACGAAAGAGCCCACAGGATAATTAACCGTCCCTTTAGCAGGACAGAGAATGCGGTAGCTTTGTTCGTTGGCGTGCATTCAAAATAATTAGCGACGAAAGGCTTTTATGAAACACGTAGCTGCACGAGAGAGATTTGTAGTCTAATGATCGCGAACATGCCTCTGAAGTGCGACTCTGCTCTCATTACCAGAATCCTAAACGCACCATCTTCCTTTACCTTTTCACGTAACAGAGTCGAGCTAACGTAGGTTCTATACATGTATATTTACAACCACGGAAACACATATCGAAGAAGCAAAATTAACGACTCTTCGATTCTTCGACACGCAGAAAAAAGCTCTGCAAAACGTACAGGATTTTCGGTTAAAATAGGAACAGCATATCTGCTCTGTAAATATTACCAACATCTTCACAGAGTTAAGAGAATCTTCTTAATTATATCAATTTGGGCAGTACACGACTATTCCCTTCACATGTTTCAGGACGAGATCTTACTCAACGATCTGGCAAGTTCACGACTAATCCTTACATCAGCTTTACAACGAGATTTTACGCATAGTTTGGCTAGAACACGACTCGCCCACGACTCGCCCACATATGTGCTTCAGGATGATATACTACGCACGGTCTTACCAGTCCTGGACTAATCTTCACACCAGGTTTACAACGTGATTGTACCCACGGTTTGGATAGAACACGACACGTCCTCACGCATACTTCAGGGCGAGATCTTACGCGCGGTCTGGCAATTTCACGACTCATCATCATGCCAGCTTTACGATGATGTTGTATATATGCTTTAGCAAGACCACGAGTCATCCTCAAGCCTAATTTAGGGTGAGATGGTATGCATGGTCTCACCCTTGTAGACCCCCGTGATAACCACGGACAGTCCCTTAACTACAGGATACTATCACCCCTCGAGTATTTTCCTTACTCAAGAAAAATGGTTTTCATCAAGCAATTGATACTAAAAAAATCATTAATTATTTTACGATTTTCAAGTCAAATAGCAGCTCCTAAAATACGAGTTGAATTATTAAAAAAAATGGCTTCCTTACTATACAGGATCTGTCCACAGATTTCGTCTGCACGAGTCAATGGATATATTTAAAAAAATCTGATTTCTTCATATATCTAATAGTACTTCACCTAAAGTTGGTTTAGCACTTCAGAGTGGATAAAATCTTGCTCGCTTGATCTAAATAAAAATTTTAATTTACAGTAAGGA
Source organism: Druon quercuslanigerum (assembly GCA_010014905.2). NCBI lineage: Eukaryota > Metazoa > Arthropoda > Insecta > Hymenoptera > Cynipidae > Druon > Druon quercuslanigerum. Next base: position 14,808 of record JAAAKG020198010.1, on the reverse strand, counting down.
AAATAATAAAGGTGTTCTAATAATGATTTGTCCAGAAAGTATCCGTAAATTTGCCAAATTTATAAAGATTATGTAAACTCTGCCGGAAATTAAGTAAATTTTACAGAAAAATACGCTGATGCTATTCTAACCAAAAATCCTGTAACTTTAGCACATTCATTTTCTCCGTGGATCCTTGCAGTTCCGCGCAAGTAACACGTACATTACATGTACCTAAGTTTCTTGTTTCCTGCTTAAAATGTTACGTGCTATAAAATAATTTAAAATTATGTGTTCAAAATTTTGTTTTTGATGTAATCATAATTATGAAAAATTACTCATAAGAATGGAAAACAATAGTTGCTACGATTTCAGTTAAAAATTTCTAAATCACAGCACACTGACATTATAAATTTTGTGTGAAATTCAGTAAGTTTAAAATTTTTTACTTTGAATATTATCAAATTTAGTGTAACTGCACGATTAATGACCAGTTACTTGAATAAAAAAGGACTTCTAACTTTAGTTTTTTGTCTTCCCTGTCATTTCTGTGATACCCAAAAACCATTTTGAGACCAAAAATAGCATTTCCTGTTGGGGGATTTTTTAATAAACTTGTTTTTTGTTTTTTTGTGTGGTTATTATGTAAAATTTCATGGAAACAACTTTAAAGTAAAGCTTTAGTAACTTGAAGGCTGTAGTTTAGCGGTTAAAAATGGGATCTATATACAGATCCATTCATATATGTAGAATAACGTACATAAAGTCAATTTTAATATTTATTTTTCTTTAATTATCTTCTTTTTAAAGAATACTTCGTCTAAGAACGCCGAAATATAAGTTTAGGCGTGTAAAATTTTCCGTATAATTAAGGAAAAGGTAAATTCTTTATCACGTTCATTTGGGAGCCATCTTCCTTTTTAACGAAATTTGGTCAAGTATTAGGTTTATTTTCAAAGTAACTCATTTATGATGTACTTTTATGACGAAATTTTCAGTTGATAAAAATACATATAGTTCCATGTAAAACGAAAAGAATTTTTTAATAATTTTATTCAATCGAGTTCCGTTAAAAATGTCAAAGAAAAAATAATTTTGGAATTGTTTTGAATTTTTCGGTAAATTTTACGGACCAAAATTCATCTTCAGACTACTTTAGAATGTGAATGTATTAGGAGGACAGTTTTCCAGAAAATCACTGATATGCAATTAAAAAAAAAAGTTTCAGTTGAAGTAACTCAAGAAAAACTTTTTATCATTTTTTTTAACTTTTTAATTTTGAATATAGCACAGGAATGAAAAAAATTTACTTTTGAACTATATTATTTGAAGATTATAAAATTTGAAATTTTTTGTTTTGAATCTGCCAAATTTTGTTTGTCCTAAATGTAAAATCTATGAATTAAAGATAAATTTTTAATAATTTCCATTTTTAGTTTACAAAATCCTTGGATATAAAATTGTGAAATATCATGACTTATAAAATGGGCATTGTTCCATTCTAAGTATGCTAACTTCAAAATGAATTAATTTGTAACGTTTTGATTTTGAAAATGGTCAATTTGTATATAAAGAAATTTATTTTCTTTTTTAATTGCGTAAAATTTAGGAGGGTACCATTTTATACTTTTTGTAGTTTAAACATAATTCAAAATATATTTTATGAATCAAAATCAAGAAAATGTACCTCACTTCTATAAATTCAATTCAATAATAAATCTGAACTTTCTTGTGAACTAAAAATAAATTCCTAAAAATATCCTGTTATATCCTTAAAAGTGTCTCATCGTCCCTAGATTCGATACAAGGATTCAAATACTAGGAAAATATTGACTAGTCATTTCGAAATTTTGGGGTGACTAGTCCATCCCTTTCTTCGAGCTAATTTTTCAAGACTAGACACGCCCTACATTTTTAAAGCAGGAAACACTTTGAATGTAAGTATCTCTAAAGTTATTATGAATACACCGACCATTTTCTAGGTCTTTACAGCCTAAAAGTACTTACATATGTAATCAGTATACTTATAGTTTAGTGTTTAGTCTTGGTACGAAAATAATTTAGCACAAACTCTCTTTTTCACGTTTTTTAACCCGGCGACCATCATCTCTGTTAGATGGGAAATGACGACCAGGAGAGTAGTCGCAATTTCGAAGGCGCCAGATTCTCATTGTTGAAACACACATTTTTTAACATACACTAACTGGAAGCTCCATCCTTGGCGCAAGAATCACCTCCTGACGGCCGGAAGTAGTGCACAGGATAAGAGGGCGAGGAAGAGCGAGAGATATACCTCAGGAGTGGAAGCGGCGCCTTGGCTCAACGCGTTTGATGGCTCACCCGGAGGTCTCATCGAGGCTAATCCATAATCCCTGTTGTAATCTGCAAACAGAATCGCAAATCTTGCTACAGTGAGTTATAGGGGAGACAGGTTTAGATATTGCCAGAAGGAACTGTGGGCTTCCTTCATGCAAAAATTTAAGTTTCTTTGAGTAATTTCTGTTCACTTTGCGGAGAATCCTCCAAAAGAACTCTAAGGTTTGTTTTAAACACCCAACTCTCGGTTTAGCCACAGTCTAAAGGATTGCATAAAAGTAGCCTTGTTGCTAAATTGGGAGTATTGAAACGTAAACAGTGAGGGCTGTCTCAAAAGATTCCAATTGCAATGCATAATATTGCGCATTCTCCGCGCGTGAGTATCCGCGTACTGCGACTTTCCGTTATGCTGCTGGTGTTTTTCAGGCAAAAGTCGCAACAAACTTTCACCATGCGCGCTGAGAAACTGAATGGGCCAATAGTTATAGGAATTACTAAACCATGAGTGGCAAAAGCGAGAATCGGGTGTACTCATAAAAGCAAAATCGCCAAAAAGTACAGCTAACTGCATACTGAAGCTTACTTTGTTGCCCATAAGACAAGTTCAATTTTTTTTGAGTGATAATTAATATTATTAATCACAATTTTCGAAAAAATAAATTAAAGATCACTCTAGAATCTCTTGCTTTTTTACATAGCATATATATATATATATATATATATATATAGCTTTGGACAAAAAAATTGAAAAAAAAAAGATAATAAGATTTCAATGAGAAATTTCTAGCCTGATTTTTCATTAGGCTTTACATTTTTTATGAATAAAAAATATAACATAAAAAAACATATGCAATATTTGGGTATCTGTAATTTGTTATTTAACGAAAAAGGTCATTCTGCTCGATCCTGAAGCTGCCTCCTTATTATAAGAATGAACGTGAAGAGAAACTTAAACTTAAAGGACTGAGATTTAAAAAAAAATTCGTCGACGTATACCCAAATGATGGATATGTTTACTTAATTTGTTTAAAAAGTTATCTAATTTATCAACTAAGTGAGAGTATTAATGGAATTATCATTAAATTCACAATAAAAAAGACTGAGATCGAAATAATAGAATTTTTCTGTCCACAGACGTCGAAATAATGAATCTCTTTGATAAATTTGTTGAAAAAAATCATAAAAATTATCAACTAATCATGACTGTTATTGAATTTATTAGAAAGGTCCCATTTAAAAAGTCTGCTATCGAAAAAAAGAATTTTTTCGTGGACAGATACCACACAAATGCATTTCTTTATTAAGCCTCTTTAAAAAATCATAAAATTGATAAAAGATTATAAAATTTGCTAAAATCATCACAAAGCTTCTGATTAAAAAAGTTGCCATAAAAAAGTCGATGTTTTTTTCGAAAAATACCCAAATAATGCATGTGTTTATAAAATTTGTTTAAAGAAGCATAAAGAATAATCAACATATTATGAATTTTGCTCAAATTAGCTTAAAATTCATAATTAAGAAAAATGACATAAAAAAAATAATTTTTCTGTTCAAACCTGTCCTAAATATGCATTTGTTTGTAATATTAAAAATAATAATCTCAAGAAGAAATTTCTACGTCATTATATAATTTTTGCTCAAATTTCTTTTAATATGACTTGGAAGAACGTAAAATTATAGAAAATCGTAGAAAACATTCTTTCAAGAAATAATTTTTTTATACAAACTTTATTTGTTTAACACATTATATTAAAACATCTTTAACTAATTTTTCTTTTAGTGGTTTAGAAATATTGTCTTCAAATAGTTTACGTTTTTTGAAACTTTAACGATACGTTATTTGCGTCATTCAGTTAAAAATGAGAAGTATTTTGCTAAAAAAAAAGGATAATAGGGTTTTAAAAATGTTAATTGTGTTATTGTTTTAATTCTAAACCTTATTTATAGCAATGATATTTTTTTATCATTTAGCGAAATTTGGAATAAAAAATGTCAGCTAAATTTCTTATCCCAGAGATGCAACCAAATTTTGATCTAGAAAATCTAGAAAATTCTAAAGACAGAGAAAAAAAATATATTTGTTTTTCCGAATTTTGCATACTTTTTCGGTCCTAGTTTTTTGTATGAAAATTTATCTATTGGACACTCAAAAAATTTCAATTTTCTTGTCTGTTGTTTAGTATCAAGTACTTCATTCGTTTTCAAATATGAATATTTACCATTAGGATTTTTATTAATTAGAGGGATTTTAAAATTTTAATATTTTCAAACCAGAAGACATTTGAATAAGACATTTTTGTTATTAATAAAAGATGATACTTGACGTATTGTTCAAGGTGTGCACAATTTCACGAGAAATCCCGTTTTTCCAGTTTTTTGACAAGTGGATAGACACCCTGTTTTTGAAAGCCTTTTTTTAATATAGCATTATTCGAATTTCGAAGTGATATTATACCAGTTATTGAATATTCTATTATTTAAAAAAACGCATTTAAACTTATTTGACTCTTAATGTTTTAGATTTTTAAATGTTCAACTAATTAATGTCACAAATTAAAATGTAACAATGCTAAAAGAGCTTTTTCCAAGTTGCAATTTATGATAGAAAATTGCGCGAATGTAACTGAAAATTATGTGATATGTAACTGAGTTTTCCTACATGTGTCCTAATTTTCATACTCTTACTAATGCTTTGGAGGTCCCTCAGCTGCTTGAGAGAAACTTGGGAAGTAGAAGTGGAGCAAGAACATAGGCCGCGATCAAATGGGCACTGCGTTAGCGAGTTATGTTTTGACTTAAACTACTTAGGACATTTTAAAAAATACTACAGAGAATTAATTAACTATGAAAAAATTTAAATTATTTGGATTTAAACAAAATTCTTAATTTATACTGCGATCCTGGGACAGTTTAAAGTAGTCTAAATCAGGAATATACTGTTGAAAATTATTTGGGTATTATAGTTCATCGATTTTTTTTAGAAACGCTCAAAGTTAAGTGCCAAATAGCGTTTATAAATTATTTTTTAATATTCCGACCTATGTTATTTATTGTATAAATCAATGAACAGGAAAAATGAAACCTTTTAAAAAAATACTTTTTATCGCTGAGCATTGTTGACTAACATTTTTTAAGTACCTTATGAAAATAAAAATCGTAAGCAAATAATACCAACTATTAACAATTCTTATTTTTATCACCATTTTAATAAATCAATAGTAAATTTTTGTAACATTTGTGTAGCGTTTATTATTTTTCTTATCAAACCAGTTTAAACATGTTTGGTATTGATTAATAATCACACAATATTAATGAGCATTAAATATTGCTTATTTTAATGAAAAAAATTTTAATTAGGTTCAAAAATTAGTCAGTCATTGAATCGTAATTGTTATTGGTATTAACAAATTAAAAAAGCATCTATGTTTTCACATGTTCTTACAAGCAGAGATTTGTTTTCTCTTAGAGAATTGAAAATAAAATAATTTATAAACACCTTTCGAAACAATAGTATTTTTGAAATTGAATTATTTTTATTTTAAAATTTACCTCATAATAATTCTAAAATTTTATGTATGGGAAAAATCAGCTTACTTTTGTGAACAACAGTAACAGTAGAATACTTATTTGAAATTTGTTAGTAACAACAATAATTATGGAATACATAGATTATGATAGTAGCTAGTTCTAAAATTATTTTGTAATTTATGTTATTACAAAATAACAATCACTTTATTTTCAAAATATGTTGGGGTTCTTTGATATAAATTCAATTATTTATAAATGTGTGATTATAGGTTTATTTGAAAACATGCTTGAAAATGGTTTGATGTGAAAAACAATATTTACCTATCACAAAAATACAGAAGTTCACTATTCGTTTATTATAATGCTTATAACAATAGTAATTGTTGTTATTTAGTAACAATCTTTTAAAATTATTATTTCTACCTGGTACTTGGGAACTGTTAATCAACAAAAAATTTTGCTGAGCCTTTGAGTTTCTCATCCAAGCGTACTTCCTAATATAATTTATTTATAACAAAAATCTCAATCGTCAACTAACTGTTTATGTTCCTTAAGTGTACCGGAATTGACTTTTTTCACAGAAACTTTATTCCAGTTTATTCCTCGGCGATAAAAAATAATATTTAAAAAAATTGCATTGTTAACAGTATATTTATCACGCAATAAATAAAATAAGAATTATTAAGACATAATATCTAAAACTTAACGTGTCCTGATTTGGACCACTGTTTCTATGTCTGTACTCTTCAATAGAATATTTCTGTAACCAAAAATTTCATTTAATTATAATTGAAACGCTATATTTATAAAAAGCGTTGCGACTTATATCATGATAAATTTTTCCATGGGGAAAAAATTTCCACTTGCTCCTCCAGCGGATAGAGACCGAAACCAACGATGCCGAAACTTTTCCCTTGAGAATCGTTACACCGCAACTTTCAAGACCGACGATGGCACTGCGGTTCGAGACTCAGGTTACGGGGGCTCTTTTTTTTCTTTTTTAGTTTAATTACTCGAAACCCTATTCCCTCCCTCTATACTGACTTAAATTCTGAAAATTGCAAAGGACCCATGAAGATGATTTCATCTTTCTTCATCAATTGCGAGGGCTTTTGAAATTACATTTGAGAATCAGAAAATTTGGAATAATGGCAAATATACAATTTCTTATCAAAAATATAATTAACATAACTTTACACTTTTTAAAGATTGTTAAATTAGTAACGACTGGAGCCGAAAAAATCGACAACAACTGTTTGAAACTTTTTTTGTTTTGAACGCCTATTTAGTGGAATTTGAAAAAATTGATTTTGAGTGACTAATTTTGCAAGAGGTTTTTAATTGTATTAAGGAAAATGGTTAGAATGTTAACTTGAAGTCAAAAATTGAATTAAAGCTTCAAAATTAAAATAAATAATTCATGAAAACACTGTCCAGTTGAGGAAACGGTTTCTATAATTTAGAAAAATACCGTAAAATCCTACAAAACAATATTTATTATAAATTGTTACAGTAGTGGTAATCCTATAGTGTTATTTTCTAATAAATCAGATTTAAAATAATTAAATGTGCTGCTTAATAAATGTTAGTTAAACGTTTTTTAGGTTTTTGTCAATAAAGTTTTTAAAAAAATTTAAATTATATATATGTAAATGTAGTAAATTTTATAATATTTATCTGTCCCTCCTTTGTAATATAAGGCACAGCCATACATTGCATTTATAAAAAACGATTTATCACCCTCTGAAGAGTGAACGACTTTATCCCACAATGCGGCGCTCAATCATAAAAAAAATGCTTGGAACGAAAATTGTACAGCAAAAGTATATTATTTATAAGTTTAATAATATTTGCAAAGCAAAAAAAATTACTAAAATAATTTCAACGTTAATTGATGGAATTATTTTCAGTTGAAATATAACCACATACATAGTTAAGAAAATATTATTTGACAGATTTTCTGCCTTCTGAATGTACTGAAATGTATTCTTGATGTCTTTAACGGATCAAATAACAATAAAAACTTTTTTGTTTTATTTATAACAAAAGTCTATAAGCCTTTTTCATTAATAAAAACTAAAATTCTTTTAAAAAATCATTCTGCAGGACGAAAAATATATTATACTCATGTAAAAATTTGAAAAAATATTATCTGGGTGCAAGAAAGTATTATCAATTGCACAAATTTCCACAAAACTCAAATCAGGTTTTTCAGGAGTTTTCAAAATCGAAACAAAATTTTAAAATTAAGAATTTCATAGGAATCCCCTTTGTATTCAGTATTGATAATAAAACTGCACCAAACAAGATATAAAGTTAAATATAGCAATCGTAAAAAAGAAAGCAATCGTTCATATTGAAATTAGCTATGCATAGGAAGAAAAAATTAATTTAAAAAATTCAGTTGAGGGTGAAATACATATTTAAAAAAATATCTAAATAAATATTAAAAAGCGAATATTAGCAATATAAATATAGTGAAATGATTAATATAACTCTATTATTGCTGATTATTTTTACCCGATTAATTATTATTATTATTAAATATAAATGCAAATCATTAGCTTTTATTGATAATAAAAAAATAAATACGACATTATATATTATAAAATCCAAAATAATAGTGATAATATATAAATTAAAAATGTTTCAAACCTAAAGCAAAGAAGTTATTTTTTACCTGAATATGCTAAAGTATATTTTGCGGTATTTCCAGTATTATATAGAAAATCTAATTGAGTGCCATATTTAAAATCAATAAACATTTTCAAAATGTATTTCTTAAAAAAACGGAATTTTAAACCTAAAATTTACAAGATCAGCTACATTATTAGTAAGCATTAGGTTCTTCCCGAAGAAGTTGCGATTTTTTAGCATTAGATGCAGTAAAATTTTCAAAATTTCTGCTTATTTTGTTTTTACGATTCACCGAAATGTTGTATCTATTAGTAAGAAAACAGTTTTAGCAGTTCTTTTAAAAATAATAATTTGAACTATTTCCTTTTTGTCAAAGACAATACCTCAATTTATTTTTATACTTTTGTCCAATTCATTATAGAAAAATCTTTTCATAGATTCTAGGATTTTTCTTTCGCTTTTAAGAAATTGTAACAAAAAACATGTGGCACGTTTTTTAGCAGAAAATTTGTTTCGTCGTGCCACCGACGGATAAAATCGACGGAACGTGACTTTCTGCTTGGCTGTCAGGATCGTCAGCTATTCAGTTTGCTACGAAATACTTTAGAGTAAGGATATATTTTTCTGCACTGCCGCTTCTCTCCCTCTTTATTTATCTGGGGTCATTTATTCTCTAATGTTATATGATTATCCCAAAAATTAAAATTATTTGTATAAAAGTATTCGCAACGGACGGATGACAAAATATAAAGAAAAAATAATGTACTGTGGGTTGATCACAAAATATTATTATTATTTTAAATAATTGAATAAGTAAATTTGAACTCGTTTATAAGAAAAATCATAGATTATTCTCACTTTTTTCACATTTTCCTATGATAACTAGTTTCTTTAAATGTATTTCTAGTTTTTTTTAAATGTTTAGGAAATTAGATAAGAATGCTTTCCCGATTATTTTTTACTGCACAATTTTTTAAATAAATCAAAATGATTAATCATTTGAAAAATATTTATGAGCAAATTCCGAGTTAGCCTATTTTTTCATAAATACCCCTATTTTTTCGCTTAGTTGCGCTTAGTTCTTTAGTGAAGTCGACTAAGAATCTCTTTTATATGAATTCTTGCTTGGCTTCTCTTGTTTGTTAAAAAAAATTTAAATAATTGATAATTGTTGCCAATCTTAGAAGAGTCATAGCGAAAAGAGATTATAAGGACATTCTTAGTTGATTTAACAAAAAATCGGCCTTGATAATGTAAAAAAAAAGGCGGTTCGTTGAAAAGTAGAGAAACTCTCCATTTGTTTATGAAAATAGTTTTTTTCATGATTAATTTTTGCAAATTTGTAAAGTATCGTAGAAAAGTGATATATGAATATATTTTTACTGGATTCCGAAAAATAAGGCTGTTCGTTTAAAATTAACCGAATCAAGAAGTCATCAAAAAGGAATTCTTAGTTGATTTCTTAAAAAAGTTGATCTATTCGTTGAAAAAGAACAAAACTTTAAATCTGTGTATGAACTTTATGAAATAATGAATAATTCTGGTTTATTTATGACTATTATTATTGATATTTAAAAATTAAATTAAATTTATTAATTATTTAGTAAAATTTTATTGATTCTGGTTTATTTGCAGATAGTTATAGCTAAAAGTTATCTGAACAACATTTTTAGTCGAACAATTATCGTCATAAACATTCCTAGTTGATTCTGTAAAAAAATTAAGCAAATTAATTGTAACAATATCCCAAATGTGAATTTAAAAATGAAAATTATTTGTTTAATTATCAAAAGCACCTATTTTGAATTGATTTTTCAACGCTTAAATTTATATCACATATAACAAGAAAACTTTGGATTTGAATAAGTTAAAAATTGCTAATCCTAAAAAATAACTTTAGTTATATTTATAGATAGTTTTAGAACATATATAAGATATTCTTTAAAAAGTGTTAAAATATTTTCAAGAGTGACACTTATCAAAAGATAAAAAGGCAACTTTGTTGTCAAATGAAAAATGAATTAAATTTTGTATAAAAAATTCAAACAGGTTAAAAATCAATTTGAGCAAGGAAATTTTTTTGACCCACTGTGGGTGGGTGAGGAATGCATGATTGTATATCGAACTTAATATAGACAAGTGAGTTTCAGCCCCTTTATCCAAGAAGAATTATTTCTGAACCAACATCTAAAATAATTGATAAGCACGGATTTGTAATAATTATGCATATTTCCTTATAAATAATGAACCGTTAACCCCACTCTATTATTAGACAGTTTATAGACACAGAGAATTTGCGAAAATTGACGATAACAGGTTTTTTGTTAAGAATATTTTACAAAATTCTAAAACATTCCAAAAAAATTTTAGATGCCGAATTTATTTTTCCATCGCGCGGAATCATTTTTATTAAAATTAATTATGAGTATTTGCATTTTTTAAGTTGAAAACGTGAATGACACTAGGTGAGAATTTCTGTAAAATATGAATCTAAAGGCAAAAATGTTTAGCTTTTCGCATTTTTCAGAAAAAAGGGCTTAAAAAGTAAAAACTCAACTGTGGGATGTTTCTGCAACCTAGTATTAAACAAACCGAAAATACTGAAGGTTCCTAATAGGGCAGAACGTGCGAAATATGGATTTTTTTATGTGATATTGAGTATTAAATCTTGAATATCTCCGCAAATATTGATGTTACGAAGCAAAGAAGATTAGTTTCAGAAGCAGTGCTTTAAAATTCATGAAGAAATATCATAAAAATCGGGTAAAAAAGAATTTTATAAACACAGCGTACAAAAAAAGCAAATAAGAAAAATGATGAAGTAACTAAGAAAATATAAAATTGTAAACACATTATAAAAAAATATTAAAAATAACGCAAGATAAAAAAAAGTGTCAAGACAAATTTTTCTTGAACGCTTCTAGCGAAATTATTTGATTGGTTTTACTCTTTTTCGCATCTTGTGACGTTTTGTCAAAAGACTTGAGGTTTTGTTTTTAAATTAACAAAAAAATTCTGATTATAATCCTCCCTATTATTGAGTTTTGAAATCGTTTGCAATTCTGATTTTTCCAAACTTTTGAGTAAACCGTTAAAAAAAATTTGATAAATCTTTTTTTTAATTCAAAAGTGAAACATCATTAAGAGTCGATCAAAAAACATTTTAATATCATTCACTGCAATACATTTCCTCTTATATTGTTTGATTTTAAAATTTTATTAACAAATAATTTGATAATTTGTTTGAAAAAAATTTAAAAAAATTTTTTTTTAGTTTCAAAAGTAAGTATAACGCGATTTTAATTTTGTCGAACAAGCGAAATTTTGAAAAAATTAGTAATTTAAAAAAATTTTGTAGATTGGTACACTAAAAAAAAGTTTCCCAAAAAGTTTCACCACATTTACTTCAATATTTGACAAAGTAATCAGAGTCAATAATAACCTTATGCATTCTCTATAAATTAAGCTAAATCTAGAACAAAATTCAGAGAGGAAGACAAGGGTAGGGTTTTTGAGAAAATCAACTTTGATTATTTTCAGAAAACCAGGCGCCATTTCATTAACTTTGGACGTTTTAAAATTTTCGAACAGATTTCATAAATGAGCAGGAGATTATATCAGAATCAGGAAGAAACAAAATTCCTTAATTGGCTAGAAAAATATCTTACTTAAGTGTGGATTTCCTACTCGATTTGAAATTAATTTACTCCAGAAAAAATTTAAAAGATTTCAGAATATTGTATTATAGGAAAGCTCAGACATTTGATTATTATTGTGAAATGAAACAAAAAGAACTATTCTGGAACAGAAAAGAGTCTATAAAATGTTGCAGAACATTCTAGTGTATTACACGAATATTACAGAAGAGCACATAATACTGCAGAAATATTTTTAAATAATATAGATTATCGCATAAAATTCTCAACCATTATAGAAAAATATAAAATTAAGTTTAAAAAGTTCTGTAACATTTCGCAAACATTGAACAAACCAAAGAATTTTTTTTTAAATCCTGAAACCTGCCCGGAAGGTTTCAGAATATTGTAGAATATTATAGGTTATTTAAGAACTTCAAATTATTCTAGAAATTTCTCAATTTTTGCAAAATATTCTCGCAAATTCTAAGTAATTTATTCTATAGGGTTATTTAACCTAAATAGATCAAATCAAATTCTAGAATATTCCAAGTTTGACAATGAGTTAGAAAGAGAATATTCATGAAAGTATGATATCGTGAAACAAATTTGGGGAAAAGGATTGTTTAATATTCCCTTGAAAATTCGCTCACTTGCAAAAAATTTCGCCTTTACGCTTGCCACTTTCTGTGGTGAAAAGCGGTTGAAAGAAATTTCTAAAAAAGACAACTGAAAACCAAAGCGTTGGCGCTGATTGCGTTGCAATCAAGAGATAGCACGCATACAAATTAGTTGCACTGGACAATGTGATTTTTTTGTCTATTTACAAATGACTACGGTGAATGGCATATTGTTACTGCTAACACATTTGAGCATAAAAATTAGTTCATTTTTCGTTATCAGGTAATCTGTTAACTCTAACGAGTTTCATAAATCTGTCACGTAAATCTTCTAACGAATATTTTTTTTTATATTCCTCTTCTGAGATTTTACTTTCAAAATAGGCTGACTGAAATGTATTGTTTCTCTAGAAAATATATGAAAAACGTATTTTTTACCGAAAACTTTTTTTTATGAACTCATGCATAGAACTTTTAAATAATTAAACGAATTTTCTCAAAAATCCACTTTTGATTCTTTTTAATTTTTTAAAAGATTCATATATTATAAAGAAAATAGTCTAAAAAATACATTCTTAATAAACTACACTTTTCTATAGAAAAACATAATTTCTTAAATATTAAATAAAGTTTTCAAAATAGCAACTCTTTTTTTAAATATTATATTTTTATGTTTAAAATAAGCTAACTGCATATATAAATAAGAAATATACAGTAACAAAATTTGTAAATATCAGATTTTTCATATTTTTAATTGAGAAGGGTATGGAATTGTGATTTTTGGTGCTTCGATTTGATTAATAGTGTACTCGAAAGAAATTAAAGAATTCAGAAAAAATAATATCATTAATTTTCTTGTTCAGAGTAACGGAAATTTTTAAATTAATTTATCAGATATTTCAATAAAAAATGCGAAATTGTTAGGAAATTTTATTAAGTTTATATTAAATTACAAAAAAGTTTGGTAATTTTCTCTACGTGTGACATTTAAAAACTTTGAAATACACAAAACAGGAAGCTTACGATAAATATAAATTTCTAAATTAAAAGTTAACAAAGAAAAGTACCGAAACTGATTATTGACGAAATTTAAATATATTATAATAATATACTATAATAATATATTTTAATATATTTATATACTAAAATAACAAAATTGCTGAATTAAGAAATATTAGACACTTCGACAGAAATATTTTTGATAAATAAATAGTATTTAATAAAAAACTAATAATTATTATTAACAAATATTCTGAAAGTTTATTATTTCCAAAATTTTCTATTTGTCTTTCAGGTGTCCCTATCTTGTTAGGAACTTAAACTTTCTGGGATTTTTAAATTTTAGTAATTTGAAATTTCTGGAATTTGCTGTTTTCAAAAAATTACGAATTTCAAGTTTACATGCAAAAATAATTTAGCGAGGAAGAATCTCACATATTACTATAAATCCAAAAAAATCTAAATAAAAAAATTAAATTATGCCAATTTGTGCCCAAGAAATAATTTTGACACTGTCAAAAATAAATTATAAAATCAGGGAAAATATTGCCATAATTAATTGCAACATTTTTTGAAAGGAAAATAATTTGGAATTTAAAAAAAATATATATTTCAGGTTTAAATTGCTCATTTAACTATATTTCTTTAGGGTTTTATGTTGTGTCTTTATCTTTATATGAAAGTTTTAAAATTTTATATATTTTTAAAATAAAAACATACCGAAGATATGTGTTCTGAATCTCTCAAGTAGTAAAATGACCTTTAATATATTTGAATTGTGCACGAATTTATAATTTTACCCAAAGGAAAATTCAAAACATAAAACTTTAAATAAACTTTTAAACAAATAATTTTTATTAAAAATATTTGTTCACGAGTTCACCTTCAGTTATGTTCCAAAATTAGCTCCAATCAACAACTTGAATATTTCCCTCAATTTTATCAAATACTAAACAAAAAATATTGTTATTCTTTCATAATTGACCCAGTGATGCCAGTCGGGGCCGCCTGTGCGCACATCATTTTGACTTACCACTGGAGAAATTCTCCCATTGGTCAAACTTTTACGCGCGCGATTCAAAATCAAATTAATT
>JAAAKG020197999.1:0-23871 GCA_010014905.2 Druon quercuslanigerum | reverse complement strand
TCTCATCATTTATGATTGAGAAAGTATTAGAATTATCCGAAATTTTTTTCTTTTACGGTTTCAAACCCGTCATTAATTATCTTATTAGTTATAAATATATGTGTGTGTGTGTGTGTGTGTGTGTGTGTGTGTTGTGTGTGTGTTATATACAAATGTTCCTTTCTTAAGGGTAACTGCGAATACAGATGAATGTAAAATAATATGACGTTTGTGTTTTATTTTGAACCATCCAAATAAGCATACATTCAATAATGTATGCCCAAAATCGAGTGCGAAGCGCGAGTGCCTCGAAGAGAATGTCTACCTGAAAACATACAGAGCTTTGAGAAATTTAATGTTTACACCGAATTTCTTGCATAATTTAAGATATAAAGATATTGAAGATATACATACAAACATGGTTTTTAAAAGAGGTTTTTGATAAAGTATCAATCAATTCTGCATAATTAATAAAATACATAATTGGGAAAACATTCCGGGCATAAAGTATAAATATCCGAGCGCGAAGCGCGAGGTTAATACATTATCGAGCGCGAAGCGCGAGACCCAACATACGTCACACAGGCGCGCTCAAACTCACGAGGCAAGCGAGCTGCGCCCGTAGAGCGCGATGAGAATGTACCCGCGCGGCGGGCAGATTTTTAATAAAAGAAAGATCCTAAGACCCAGTTCCATGTAATTTTTCCGGAAAATTCAAAAATATCGCATTTACGGGAAAATAGTGATCACCGCCATTTTAAATTTAGTCGTAATTTTGAATTTCTGAATATTTTTTAATATTATGTATAACCACATTTTGAAGTCGGTCAAAAGCTACAATTCTCTAAATGTGTGTCAGATTTAACTAAAATTTGAGTTTGTTATCTTACTCAGAAGCTTTTCTCCAACTTTGACCATGTAGAATATATGGGAAAATTTAATGTATCTGCAAGACCACTAAATATCCGATTCGCATAAAAATTGCAGGGCGTCTTCTTCGCATGTAACCTGACAAAAAAAGTGAACAGGAGTCCAAAATTTTATAAACGTGTTTTACGCTGCGTAATAAGGAACACATTACGAAAAAATACTAATGTACAAGAAAATATATAGAAAAATTTTCAATAAAAATGTTGATTTTTGAGCTAAAAGCGGGCAATTTTCATTCAATAATGGAAAAGTACTTCAACTTACAATCAAGTACTTCAATATTTTCCAACAAAATTTATTCTCAATAAGAAACTAAATAGGCAGTCAAAAGTTAAAAGAATATTAATTTCCAATGTAAAAAATAGAATTTTCAATAAAATAGGTAAATCTTCAACCAAATTGTCTAATTTTTTGCAAAAAGAGGTGAATTCTGAACCAAAAATACAATAGTAGACTTTTCATTTGAAAGAAATTTGCTTTCAACGAAAAATAGTCGGATTTTCTTATTAGGTTCTATTAATTCAGTTTATATTTAAGCGAACTAGATAAAGAAGAAGTTTCTTGAAAACAGGCTGAAAAAGCGAAATTATATTTTAAAAAAAGAAAAAAAAGAAATAGGAAAAAGAGCCTGAAGTCTGTATTTAGATGCTTTACTTGTCAAATAAAATGACTGATGTCGAACGGGATAGTTTCAGACATGCGAGATAAATCCGGACATTCCGGACATTCTAGTGAAATCTTATTGATTGCCAGTGACAAAATTTCGGCTGTTTCATCCAGCGAGATGTCATAATAAATCTGTAAGATTTCTCTGATTCATTTTAAGAGATACTGTAATTGAGTACGGCTTCTTTATTGACCATCGACAGCGTGCGTCAACTCAATTGATCAGTCACTTAAAAACCGTGAGCTTGGAAAATACTCAATACACAAATGAGATTTCAATGTTAGATCGAGTTTCTTACAAAACTTCGGTCACTAATAAATGTCGCAGCGCATGAGAATATTCTAAAGTTATAACATGTTTTAACCTTATTATCCGAGACCTTTCACAATTGATATCGCACTCACTCATTTCACATGCATGTGAGTTTCAGGAAAGTGCAGAACTTATTCTGAAGTAGATGGTACGCACGAGTAAAGAACATCTGAAAGCAGGAGGTGAAACTTGCCTCCCCACTGAATGAAACTTACAATGCAATTTCTGATATATTCCTAGGGATTCACACTATGAGTTAGGTAAGCTTATAACTTCGAAATTAATCAAATTTACTCTCAGGATATTTATTGCTCACCTAATTTGAAATGATTTAGACCCGTATTTTCATCAGTTCAATTTATAGCTTAACTCTTAATTCCCTTCAATTTGGAAAATTACGTCAAAAAATTGTATACTCATAGAGATCTATAACTAATTAAATTGACCAATTTCTAACCAATTTTATACTAGCAATCATGATTCGTTGGCTAGGCACACTAGGAGTCCCTTATTAGCAGTGAAATTCTTTATATGCATATCTTAGGGTGGCTTCTAAAAAAACAAGTTTCTAGTAATTTCCGAATTACCAAAAATTGTGCCAATAGACAAAAATTCAAAAATTTAAACTTTAATACTTGGAAAAATGTTCAATTTGAATAATAAATAGTTACAATAAACTAAAAAATCAAAGCATTATAAGTCTTAGAAATTTAAAGCATATAACATTAAAATTAAATAATTTCTAATTTATCAATTTATCAAACAATTTTTTAGCATTAGGATCCGTTTTTCTTGTCCAAAAAAAGCTTAGGTTCTTTCTTTCAGGTTACAAAAATGGACATATTATTCCGTGAAAATTAGGCCTCACAATCGAATTGGCACAATTTTGTTGAAAGAATTCAAAAGATTTAAAAGATATTGCAAATTTCCACGAACATAAAACGAGTTTAACATAGTTCAAGGAATTTAAAGGATTTTAACAGCTTTCAATGTTCTATAGAATTTTATAAGATGAAAAGAATTTCTAACGATTTTGAAGTTATTATGGCTGTCCAAGAGATTGCGCAAGGGTTGTTTAAGGGATTCAATGTTATTTAAAAGATCTCAAAAGCTTCACAGAGGCTGGAGCAAAAATTATGGGATTACTAAGAATGTCTTGAATTTTAAGAGGATTCTGTCAGTTTATATAAATTAATAAAGTTTTAAGGGATTTATGAGGGATTTGATCAGATTTTAAAGAATTTCAGTCATTTTTATGGGATTTTTTAAAAGTTCACAATAAGATAGTTCAATAAATGTTCTAGTATATCAAAGGATTTTATATAATTTCACAGAATTTCAACAAATTTGATAATATTTTAATGGATTTACAAGAATTTATTCACAAGAATTGAGATTTAAAAGATTTTAACATGTTTTTAATAGGTTTTAAGGATTTAAAGGGATCTGAAGGGATTGTCGTATATTTGAAATGTTTGGCAAAATGTTTTCGTCAAGAGTTTGGTTCTTAAATTGTTGCTGCCCTTCGAACTTATTGTACGGGTTATAAGAACAATATGCCTCTCCCTACTGTCCTTCAACGATAAGGAAGAAAGGGAGTCAGGCAGAAGGCCGAATGGTGCCTCGCGCAGTTACATTTCGTCCGTCACATAAGATTGATCCAAGTTGGTAATAAAAGAAGTGACAGAAGATTCTTGACTGACTTTTCGACTGACTTTAAGACACAGTTCTAAGTAAACATCGATCCAAGGATACAGCAACGAGAGGATGTCTCATGGGTGTTGCGAACAAGAAGGGGCATTTTCGAGACTAAATACAGTCAGGGGAGTTCGTTTGAAAACTGAGTACTATATAATTTCGATTAAATATGGCAAGCGAGCGACTTATAATATTGGCGCTAAAGAAGTTAAACATAAAAGATCCAATTTCCAACTTTAAAAATGTCTTGAGAAAGTATCGCAATGAATAACCAGACGCCATTAAGCTAAATTTGCGGATCCAAAAATTAAAATGTGTTTGTAAGTCTTTTGGCCGCGTTCAAGAAGAAATCGAATTGTTATATAGGGATACTCCCCATATTGATCTCATTCTCGAACGATACCCCACTCAAGATGAATACTTAGACGTTCTGACAGACGGAGAACATATTCTTATTACGGAGCGAGGGTCAGATCAAACGATAGACAACAATGATAGAGCGTCAATCGGAGCCGACACTAATAAAATAACAAAGCATAGAGTTAAATTATCACAGGCTGCACTTCCAACTTTTAATGGTCGCTGCAAAGAGTAGCTGGCCTTTAGAGATTCCTCCCCATCACTGATTCATAACCAAACTGATTTAAGTAGTGTCGAAAAATTACAATATTTAAAGTCGGCATTGCAAGGAGATGCTGCTCGAAAAGTGTCAGTATTATCGATAACAGAAGAAGCTTATAAACGCACGTAGGAACTTCTAGAGAAAACTTATGCAGATAAACGTTTAATTATGTCGAGACATTAAAGCTTACTTTTAAGATTACCGGTCCCAGAAACACAAACTACCGAAGGATTAATCAAGTTAGCTGATGAAACACAGCAACAGATTTTATCATTAGCTTCTCTCGGGGCAAAGGTATCGGAAGAAATGATTGTACAAAACTTAGAAGAAAGATTGCATAAAACCATGTTAGGAAAATGGGACGAAACCCTACAGAGAAATGTTTTTCGCAAAACTCCATGATATTTTGGAGTCAAAACAAGCCTTCGAGTTCAGGAAGCAAAATAAATATAAAATCATCCTTTTGAACATCAACTACAAGACCATACCCTGCATGTAGATATACGACCCACCCAGTTTTTCGATGTGAATAATTCCGCAAGCTTACGATTCCTGAAAGACGGCAAATTTCACAAGATGCTTCGCTTAGTCCTAATTTCTTGCATTACAATCACAAACTCAAGGATTGTAAATTTGGCAATTATCTGGTGCGCAACGAAAGGCACAACACACTCTTGCATCAAGAGCGTTCATATTCGCGACTATAGCACGCTAGACCTACAGGAAACAATCAACTATGCATCTTCTCAATAGCAAGTGGATCAACTAATGAACTGTTGACGAGTGCAATTATTTCTGCACTTAATAACGAACGCCAACCAGTACGATGTCGGGCCCTTCTCGATACTTGCTCTTCAGCTAACTTTAGTACCGAAAAATTATCTGCGACGCATCGATTTCCCAAAAAAGGATGCTTTGTTCCTGTGGGTGCAGTAAACGATCTCACCACAATCTCAAGAGCTGTCATGAAACTCACTATACGTTCAACGAATCCTTCAAGAAACTCAGTTGGGATGAATAAGAGGCGGTAAAATTTCCTCCCCTTCGGCTATACGTTTAAATTCACATTCAGTCAAATATCATTTTTCGGCTATGCGGTGAGAAATTGTAAAATTTTGGGAAATAAAAGAATGTTTCGGGCGAATTCACCTCTCTGCCGAGACAGTCGCTTGCGAAAAACATTTTTGAGAACACACAACTCGCTATACTTGCGTCCATTATGTAGTCGCTTTGCCATTCCGCAACAATCGTGATTAATTGGGAGAATCTCAGTTAATGGCTTTAAAACGCCTTAATCCCCTGGAACGAAGATTAAAATACAATTCATATTTAAAAAATCATTGTTCATCAATCATTAAAGAATATTTGAAACATGGCCATATGTCATTCACGCGAGATGAGCAAAAATTTGGGTTTTATCTACTACACCATGCGATTTTCAAAGAAAATAGTTCAGCCACAAAGGTAAGAGTAGTCTTCGATGGATCAGCGAAATCCGACTCCGGTCTTTCTTTGAATGACATGCTTATAGTAGGACCCACTATCCAAGGTAACGTTGTCTCACACATTCTTTGATTCCGACTTCACAATTACGTCTCGCGATTTCGAAAAATGTATCGTCAATTCTAAATGGATGAGGAGACACTAGAAGCACCAACCTCTAAGAGGACCCCGCTGGTAACATTGCCATGTACTTGTTTGTGCATTTAAATCGCTAAGCTGCTTCCCCGAAGGGCGTCTGGATCTTCTTGGTTTGATCTAGCTTCATAAGGCTACGCGTATCAACGCCCTCAATATGAAGCTAAGTCAAACCAAGAAGATCTTGACGCCCTTCGGGGAAGCACCTTAGCCATTTAAATGCACAAACAAGTACATGGAAATGTTACCAGCGGGGTCCTCTTGGAGGTTGGTGCTGCTAGTGTCTCCTCACCCATTCCGAAGATACACTGTGCCAACAGAGCAGACAAAAAGCCACTACGCCTTTTTACTTGTTTAGATAGGAAAATCCAGCGAATTCTGTGATGACTCGATGAAGTCAATGTTCAAACCTTTGAACTAAATACGTTACTTTTGGATGGACTTCATCTACATTCCTCGCAATACGCGCACTTCGACAGTTAGCGGACGATAAAGGTTACAAATATCCGAATGCAGCAATTATTCTTAAAATAGATCTATATGTAGATGATCTTATCACGGGCGAGGAAGCGTTAAAACAAGGATTTCGAATATGCGATGATATAATAAAACTTTTAAATCTCGGGGGTTTGAATATACGACAATGGGCGTCAAACGAAACGCAACTCCTACCAGGGATCCCAGAGGATAACGCCAATCAATATCTTCACTTCAAAAATGATCAAACATTAAAGATATAAGGTCTATGTGAATTCAAGCTAAATTTGGAGGAGTCAGTATGCAATAGCTTTCATAAGACTTGGATGGAACTTCATTCCGAATTGACTCTTATCCATGATTTAAGTTTCAATAGGAAGGTAAACATCCAAGGGGCTATCGATATCCAGTTGCACGGATTTTGTGATACTAGTGAGAAGGGTTATGCAGCCTGCATCTACATCAGGTCTGCAAACAATCAAGGTCATGTTGAGAGTAGACTGCGTGTGCCAAATCGAGAGTAGCTCCATTAAAAACCATCCCAACAGCGCCTCGAGAACTCAGCGGTGCGGTGCACAGCTACTTTCATAATTATACACAACAGTCGAAAAGTCCATCCAAATTCGTATTAGTAAGTCCGTCTATTGGATAGATTTAACTATCGTATTTTTTTATAAATAAGTCTCCTCATCGCTTAGAGGCCTTTGTCAATCGAGTTTCGGAAATACAAGAGAAAACAAATCCTCATGATCGGACACATATAAGGTCAGACGATAACCAGCGGATGCTCTATCACGAGGCCAAATGTCTGCTACATTTATTAAAAATCAAAAACTTGAACCAAACTGGCTCAAAAATATGGAGCCTACTTGGCCTAAAATTTAAATCCAGTCAGCCAAGAAAATGCCAGGCTTTAAGAAATTGCTCCCACGCCTAGTCACTTTTTAATAGATGAGTCCCTCATGAGTTTACCAGAGTTGGACCTTAGTTCAAGGTCACATCCTGCATCAGCGAGAAGGTTACACTGTCAGAGAATGCGTCAAAATTTTTGGAAGCAGTGATATAAATAATATCTGAACAAGTTAAGTATTCTACACAAATGGAGCCACAGTAAACACCAATTAAAGGAGGGTTCAATCATGCTCCTAAAGGAGGACAACATTCCATCAATGCAATAGTTACTGGGTCACGTCCCTGCAACATTTCCTGGCTCAGATGGAATTAAAACCGACAAAAATGAACTTAAAAGAAATGTCAGCAAATTCACCCCTTTGCCTGTCAATACCGACAATGCCAATGCTACGCTTCATAACTAAAACTGATTATTTTCGTTAACATTTTTTTGTTATCCATAATGTGAAATTGCATTCTGATTTTTCAATTCAGTGATACAAAATACTTATGTTCGTGTAATTAATACAAGATAAATTTAAGTTGATTATAACTCCTCAACGCGCGGGAGGATGGAATGTCGTATATATGAAATGTTCAAATTTGGTCGTAAATTGTTAAATTAATTGGAAGCTTTGAAAATAATAAATTTAAGCTTGATTGAACCGTCCAATATTAAACAATTTCAGACTGTGTTTAAAATTAAAGCATTCTTAAATTAGGATAGTAAAACTAAGTTATTAAATAGGAATAATTATCATCTTTTTCAGCATGATTGTCAAACTAACAGGGCAGAAAAAGCTGCGAGATAAGCTTTTTTGTGGACAATGATAATACATAAATTTCTTGTAATTTCTCAAATAATAATTTTTTCTTACATTTTTCTCGATTTTATTGCAAATTTATTTTTTCCAGTTGATAATTTAAATATTTGTTTGCAAATCAACTAGTTAGTTGAAAATTAAATTATCAATTAATTCGTTTTGCGCTGAGAAGACATCGTTTTTGGTTTAAAATTTAACTAATTGGTTAAAAGCTAAATTCCTTTGTTCAAAATTAATTTTTTGTGTTGTGAACATTGTACTATTTCTGTGGAAGTTCGTTTATTCTTTTTTGGTGAATAATTATTTTTGTTACTGAAAATTTACTATTCTCTTTTGGGTTGAAAAACCAACAACTTGATTGAAAGTTTGATTCTATTGACGAAACCTCATTTTTTAATTCATCTCTTTGGTTTCAAATGTAACTGTTAAAAATTTAACTGTTTTCCATCTGAAAAAGGGGATCATTTTGTTTAAAAGGTGCAGCATTTATGTGAATTAAATAAAAATATAATTATTACATTCTCATCATATAGATGTCTTGGTAATGTGTCAGAGAAAATAGGTTTTACGAAAATGTTTTATTGATGAAAAATATAATTAAAAATTTTTTAAAATAAATTGTGTAGGAAGCGAAGTTTTTCTTTAAATGTAAAAAACAAGATTTAAAAAAATACAAAAACTAGGCAATAAGAATCAGTATGTTTTACTTTCCATGAATATTATGAATTTTAATGATATAAATTTATGGAATAATAAATATCTCATCACAGCTAAGAATATTAATTAATGCAAGATAAGAAACAAATATTAAGGTAATCGTGATAATGATTATTACATTTGATTATATTATACAATATTATTACGTTATTTGTGCTTTATTTAGCAATATATGAATGACCAATACCAGCTGGAGTTACATAAAAAATGTACTATATTTGATATAAAAGTGTTAAGCATAATGTAGAAAAGTTGACAATTTGGACGAAATCGAGTGCGAAGCACGAGATACGTTATGAGATTGTGTTCCTTAAAGCCGAAAAAACTATTAAAAAAAGAGAGTTCACAATCACAAAATTACAGTTTTCGATCCGTTGACCTTCGATTTAAAAAGGTATGTGCATGAATGTGGGAGAAATGCAACAACAGAGCGCGAATTGCGAGAACCATCATTCGCGCGCCCTAGGTACGCTCAAACTCTCGAGCGAAGCTCTTTTAACAAAAGAGATTTCACAATCACAAAATTACAGTGGTGGATGTTTTGAGTTTTAATTTTAAAGGGTTTGCTCAGGAATGTGCGAAAAGTACAAAGGCCGAGAGCGCAGAGCGAAGGAAATACATAATCGAGCGCGGAGCGAGAGAACCAGCAGTCGCGCGCCAGGCGTACTCAAACTCGCGAGCGAAACGAGCTGCGCGTACAGTGTCCGACGAGAATTTGCCCGCGCGGCCGGCAGATTAAAAAAATATTTTTTTAAAAAAGTATTCTAGATATAAACTCATGGTTTTGAATGTTGTTTACATTAACTATTGAGTATAATAAAGTACCTCAAACTCACAATATTTTAAAGCACCAGAAAGGCAACAACGGATTAAAGACTTAAAGGATTTTGCAATGAAGGTTTTAACTCTGCATTCGAAAACTTGCTTTCGTAGATTTACCTTTAATTAATCAATAAAATTTACAAAACTCCTATTTTTCAATCAGCTGAATAAAAAATTACAATCGTAAATAAACTTTTTGTATATGATGATTTATAATTTTTGGTTCCGAATTCCCTTTCAATTATTGAAGAGTTATTTTATATTTCTTATGGATTTTGATTTAGCATTCAAATAATAATTTTTCATACATGCAAGCAGTTTGAATTTTTTTTAAATAGCTTTACTACATGCTGAATGAAAATACATGTGTTTACTTTGTAGATTAAATCAAAGAGTTATAATTTATCTCAAATGTAAAAGGAAATACGCTTAATTTCTTGTCAAAACTCATTGCGGGATGTTCAGTAATATTATAAAACGTATATCAAAGCTCTTCCGTATTTGAGAATTACCAGAAAACTTCTTAAACATTCGATAATTTTTATGTGAATCTAAAATTCTCTGAATTTTTCAGATAAAATTCAATTCATAAAAACTGTATCGGTTTGTCCTCTACTGAACTAAATTCTTAGTTTTATATCAATATTTAAATAATTCTATTCAATTATTGATTTAAAGTCAAAAAAAATATCTCCAGCTTCGCTGGGATTCAAACCTAGGTTTTCTCACTAAGCTAAGGAGAACCATTTTTCACAAACTCCAAGAAGCAAATTACACCTGAATTTCTAGACTTTTAAAAAATAAATTACAAATGGCTTGTGAAAACTGAACCTCATAGTCTCCGTAGCTTAGTGGCCAAGAGAACCAGACCGGAATATATTTGTATATCTGGTATATCTGGTATATCTGGTAATCTGGTAATATCTTTGATTATTACTTATGATGTGTTTAATTATATGCAGTACCGAATCCATTTCAAACCATGCAGACCGTCAAGCGATATATTCAGGATTGACTTGCCGATTACACATGTTTTTGTGCGCAGAAAGTAACGAGACACATTTTTTTTAAACTTATACGGCGACATTGTTACATTTTTTACGGTTGTTTAAAAATGTTAAGGGTGAAATAAGTTTTCACCAAATTTACTTTAAAACCCGTGCGATTTTGTAAATCTTTGAGATATTCAGGCTTGTTTTTGGATTTAGTTTATCCAATTTTTGGCACTCTTTTTAAATCCACAAAAAATTAAAAACAATAAGAAATTCCAAAATAACGAAGTGAGAAAATTGTCTAGGAATAATAAATACTAGTATATTCTACTTACCATTGATTTTCCATTTAGATTTTTTTCGTTTTTCAGAAAAAAAAACATTTTTGATTTTTTTCAAACCCTGGTTTTTTAAAACAGTTTTCGACTGTAAGGTTTTTTGTTCCAGCTTCTCCATTTTTTTACTCTTTCTAAAGCGGTTTAAAAAATTAAAATAAACAATGGTGGAAATTTTGATTATTGAAAAATTAAAACATGATATTTACTTGAAAAAAAATATACTCAACTTACTAAGAATTTTAAACTTGGAGTGAATTTTTAATTTCTAGAGAAACAAAAATCTATTTTTTCTTTCTTTTCTTGCGTTTATTATATTTTACTGCAATTTTTTACATTAAATCAGAAAAATCAATTTAATTAGACATAACGATTGAAACTTGTCAAACTGGAATAACAAAATTATTAAAATTTTTAAAGTTTCAAAATGGAAAAATGTGAAATGAGACAAATTTTGCTATGTTAATTTAAGAAAACAATTGAAATGTTCCGCAAAAATTAATTAATACGGAGTAAAAATTTTATGTTCAAACAGAGAAACACTAAAAAAAACAAATCAACGAAACAATTTTTGAAATCATACATAATCGCTTAATTTTTGTGAAATTCTTTGCTATTTGCAAAAATATTGTACAATGTTCTGAATTATATTATTTCTATTGAAATCCATTAAAAATCATTTGAAATCATCCAATAAATACTTTAAAATATTTCACATTTTCTTAAAGACCGTTCAAATCATTACAAATACCCTAAAACCTTTTAAATCCTATGAAATCTTTCAAATCCTTATGATGTTAAAAAAATTCTTTACAATCCCATAAATTTAACTTTAATCTCTGTAAAGTCCTTGAAATTCTTGAATTAATATTAAATCTCTTAATTAACTTTTGCTCAATCCCTTACAATGACATGAAATAGATTAAATCATTTTAAATTCCTTAAAACAATTAACATTTTTGAACAATCCTTTAAATAATGAAAATCCTTGGAAATTCTATGAATTTCCTTGAGAGTTCTTGAAGTCCTTTGCAATTATTTAAATTCCTTGAAATCTGTTTAAATCATTTTAGTAAATACCTATAAGTTTTTAAAATCTTTTGAATCTTTTAAACTCTGTTGATAAAATTCTGTAGACGGAAGTTAGGATAGGTCTACCAGACTTTTTCTAGGTTCAGCTGGGGCATCCCAGTCTAATTTTGAACACTAATTTTTACGAATGAATAATATCTCAATTTTTTTAACCTGAAGATATTCAAAGGCAATAATGTAAACTTTTTTCATATAAGCAAAAAGAATCCTACACTGTACAAAATTTTGGGAATTTACCCAACAATTTTGTAGATAAAATTCCCTATTTTGGGTTGGGAAATTTATTTTCTTACGAAACTGGGAAATTTTTCATTATTTGTAGAAAATTACCGTTTTTTAAGATAATATTACATAATTTTAGGTGATTTTCCCAATGACTTGGGAAATAAAAAACCCATAAAGTTTCGGGAACTTTCCCACTTTTTAGGTAATTTTAACAGTTTTAAGTGGAAAATTACTCGAAATATAATAGGGAATTTTTCCTCAATTATTTGTAATTTTCCTGTTAAAATTGGAAAAAATATTTTTCCAATATTTGTGGAAAATTACCGTTTCTAAAGATAACATTACCATAATTTTAGGTAATTTTACCAATGATTTTGGAAATAAAGAAAACCCATGAAGTTTCGGGAATTTTCTCACTTCTTAGATAATTTTATCAGTTTTAAGTGGAAAATTACTCGAAATATAATAGGGAATTTTTCCTCAACCATTGGTAATTATTATTTTTTTTGAAACAATATTTTTGAGATAAGTTCGGGCTTATAAAAATTATTCCGTGCATTTCCGCCTTATTCAAAACTTCAGTATACTTAAGTTTCCATTTGTCTCGGTAGAAGCGCTACCTGTACCGTTAACCTGCATGAATAATAATTATGATGCTGATTTCTAATTAAAAACTTATTAAAATAATTTAAAATAAAAATAAACGCAAAGGCAATATTAAAAATTCTAAAAAGTTGATAAATTAACTTAACACAACATTGATAAGTACTATTAATTCACAAGAAAGAATAGTGTACTTTAGGTGGGTAAACACAGGCCTAAAAATATCTTAAGGCGGCCCTGAATTTGGGTTTCTTCTATTCCAAATTTTCTGACCTGATATGTAAATTAGGTAAATAATTTGAACTTTGGAACAGGAATTTCTTAACAGATCACAATTATAATTATTTGAGAGGATTTTTTATAATTAAATTATTTACATTAATTTCAAAAATTCCAGTTCCATGAAGACAATTCTTTGTTCAAAGTGAAATCATATTTTCATATGAAAATCTTCGATTCTTAAGTCTAAATTATAATTCCTTGCATAATCACAGTAAATAATTATTATTTCAGCTTGGGAACAGGGAATTTCTTAAAGTATTACAGATTTCATTTTAAAACTAAATTTATTTAGTATTATGTACAATAAAATGGTTTTATTTTTGAGACAAATCTAACAAAAGCATATAATCTCTGATAATTCGTAGAATTGGAAGTTGAAAAAAATTTACTTTAATTTTTAAGCTTTTCCCATTTTTTAATTAATAATAATTTAAAAATACATAAACGTCTTTGATATAAATATTATGCTTTCTGATAGTTTTCTCTTTTAATATCAAAGAAATACTAACGCTCTATTACAATATGAATGTAAAACAAATGCACTTTCTCGATCTTCCACTTTATCAATTCCACGAATTTGAAGCATTGAAAAATTCGCAGAATCAGGAATCCGGCGAATCTCAACTATTAGATGTTTATGTTTTGTTTTACTTTTGTATAGTCGTAGTCGTAAAAAAGTTCATTCTTGTGGAGGGAAGCGGCATGTTGGAGGGTGCTCTCCTGCCTCTTGCTGCTCATTTTGTGTACGGCTACAATTATAAAAAGAAGATCTCGTCATCTTCAGAATTTTTAGAAATGTAAAGTTGCATTTCTTTTGTTTTTATTTATATTTATTGTTTTCTAACTCCGATTTGCAATATAAGTTTAATAAATTTTTTGTATTGCAGGATGTATTGCCGTAAAATGAAAAGGGCTGCTCGTGTTACGAAATTGATGCAGGACATTAATAATTTCGACTCAATGGAATGAATGTTGTAATGGAGACTATCAGATTCTTTGTCATCGCCGAATTTACTCATTTTTCATCATTTGTAATTTTAACTACATTTTCATTTTATTTTGTGTTCATTTATTCATTTAGTTTATTTTTGGTTTTTATATTAAAATTAAAATTTATGAAAAAAGAATATGTTGCTGTTTTAATTAAGTTTTAATTAATTAATCCCAAAACTCTGGAAAAATTACTGAAATCGTTGTGGACTTTTCCCTAAGATATTTTAAGTAAAATTACCCAAATGCATAACAAATTTACCGAAATGATTACGGAATTTTACCGACAATTTTGTGGCTTAAAATTCCCTAAACTTTGCAAAAGTTACCGAAATCGATGTGGAATTTTCCCGAAGATATTTTGGGGAAAATTCCCTAAACTCTGGAAAAATTACTGAAGTCAATGTGGAATTTTCCCGAAGTTCTTTTGAGGAAAATTCCCAAAATATATAAAAAATTTACCGAAATAATCAGGGAATTTTACCGAAAATTTTGTAGGGAAAATTCTCTAAACTTTGGAAAAATTACCCGAACTTATTCCGAAAAAATTTTTACAGTGTAAATTTGAAAAAAGTCTGATAAAAATGTTTGAGAAATTAAGAATGATTTATGTGAAATACTTTCAATTTTAAAGGTTCTAATTCTTTGAATGCTGCATTTTTCAGGTATAGAAGTTTGAATTTTGTAACTTGTAGGAGTGGGAAAATTGGGAATTGGGCAATGATTATAAATTAGGTTTTTTTTTAGAAGCTACCCTAAAAATTTTAATTGAGAATCTAGCTGCCCATAACAGGCCTTACAGTCCCCATGGGATAAAATATAAGGACCAAAGGGTACATTTTGTCATGCTCAAAGGGTACTTTTTTAGGCTCAAAAATTAACAGATTCAGGATAAATTCATAAGACTTCAAAGTAATTAAACTTACGTCCAAGCAAATTCAAATAAATTAAAAACAATTTAAATATAAAAAAACTTAAGTGAAAACGTTTAAAAATGCAAATAATAAATGCATTAAATTAAAGAGTATTCAGAAAATGTAGAAGAATCAAAGTAAATGAACAAAATTAAAGAGAATTCCAAGGAATTTAAAATAATTTAGGGTAAATTAATAAGAATTCAGGGTGGATTCCAAAAAATAATTTCTTTTTTTTTATATTTGAAACTTTACTAATTTCTAACCAAAAAAAGCGGCTAATGACTACAAAACAATTCAAATAAACTAGAACAAATTTTTAAATCGAAAAAACCCATTTCTTGCAGTAAAATTGGAGAGTATTTACAGGAATTCAAGCGAAATCAGAAGAATTCGATGATATTAATAAACAAAAT
Source organism: Druon quercuslanigerum (assembly GCA_010014905.2). Classification (NCBI taxonomy): domain Eukaryota; kingdom Metazoa; phylum Arthropoda; class Insecta; order Hymenoptera; family Cynipidae; genus Druon; species Druon quercuslanigerum. The sequence continues at coordinate 8,445 of JAAAKG020197999.1, read as the reverse complement.
CAAACTAACATTCAAAAGCGATCAAGGGAATTGAAAAAATTTAAAAACATGAAAAATTTAATTGACAAATTTTCACGTGCCTAACTGTATACGTCGATGGTAAGATGGACAACTGTGTACGTCCATCTTTGCACGTCCGAAATCATAGGAGCCTAACAGTGCACATTTGTGAAAATGAGAACGGTGCATGTCGAAATTTGGACGTGCAAAATTGTCCAAATACTATCTGCACACGTTTAAAATTTTCCAAGTGAAAACTATGCACTAGACATTTCGACGTGCACGTATGGGTTCCTGTGGATTTGGACGTGCACAGATGTCACTCTCCCAACTGTGCACGTGCACAGGTGACACTTTCCCATATGTTTACGTGCACAGATGTCGACTGCTCAACTGTGCACGTTCATGACTTCGTGTAAGGCCGTATACTAGGGTAGCCCTTTATATCTAAGTATAGGAAATTTTTAACAGTTTCTTTGAATTCGTTGAATTCCTTAAATTCTCTGAGTTTCTTGAAATATCTGCATTACTTGAATTCGCTTAATTCCCTAAATTCGCGGAATAACTTGCATTTGCTGAATGCATCAAATTTTCTGAATCCCTTGAATTTACTGAATCCCTTTGAAGTCGCTGAAATCCTTGAATTCTCTGAATTCTTTTAATGCTCTGAATTCTTTAAATTTTCTGCATGCTTTAAGTTCCTTGAATTCCTTGAGTTCTCTCAAGTTCTTGAATTTGCTTAATCATTTGAATTCTTTTCATTTCTTGAATTCTCTGAAGCCTTTAAATTCTCTAAATTTGTTAAATTTGTTAATGAGTTCGATGAGTACCTTATATTCCTTGAATTCCCTGATCTCTTAAAATTCCCTGAATTCCCTGAATTATTTTAATTCCTTGAACTACCTGATTTTTATGAATTCGCTGCACTACCTAAATTCACTGAATTCCTTAAAAACTCTGAATTCCTCGAATTCTCTGAAATCATTGAATTTTCCAAATTCCTTGAATGGTCCTAATTCTTTGAATTCTCTTCATACCTTGAATTTGTTAAATTCCTTCAGTTCGATGAATAGCTTGAATTGTTTGAAATCTCTGGTTTTTTAAATTCCTTTCATTCCTTGAATTCTCTGATTTTCTAAATTAACGGCATTCCCTGAATGGCTTGAATTCTCTGAATTCCTTAAATTTCCTAAATTCTTAGAGAACCACCCTCGTATAGACCCTTACATAAGGACATAAACGTGCACAGTTGTGCAAGAGACAACTGTGCACGTGAACAGTTAGGCAAGTAATATCTGAGGATGTGCACAGTGGTTGTCCGCCTGGCCAACGACGTGCAGTGCCGCCCGTCTGGCCATCGACGTGCACAGTTGGGCGCGTGAAAATTTTCTACATGTAAAGTTGTCCCCATCCTGAATTCATTAAATTTAAAATTTGTTTAAAAAATTAAAAGGGCCTACAAAAGAAGATGCTGAAATTCTTACGAGTTTAACACTTTCCGGCATACATTTTTCAGGGAAACGAGTTTTCATGAAAATTGGTACATAGGGTTTTTTGGCGTTGCTGATTACGAATCTAAACTCAGATTTTGAACATTCAAAATGGCGGGCCAAAATTCAAAATATTTCTGAATTATTTTTTGAAAGTTGGCATAGGCAGGGGGTCGCTGATCTTGAATCTGTATTCAAAATAACAAATATTTAGAATATTGAAGTTTGAAAAAATACACATCTATTGACCTAAAACATAGACTAAATAGTTTAGAAATTTTTCACGAAAATTTTCTCATTGCGTGGAAAAATAAAAAACTGTTTTGAAAAGTCCAAACATCTTTTCCATAAAGTCTGAAACACTAATTTTTAAAAAAATTCAGAAAACATTTTTATTTTTGCCGCCATATTGGATCCGTCATTTTGGATTTTCAAAGTCTGATTTCAGATTCGTGATCAGCGACCCTGAAAACCTCTGTATATCAATTTTCAGGAAAAAATAAAAAAATATTCCAAGTTTCGGGCACCATATTGGATCCGCCATTTTGAATTTCCAAAATCCGATTCCATATTCGTAGTCAGCGAACCTAAAAACCCTTATGTACCCATTTTCATAAGGATATAATGGAAAGTTTTTTCAATAATGAGTTTTGTCAACAAAAAAGGCTTTTTTCATCTTTGTTTGTAAGTATTAACAAATTATTAAAAGATTGTAGACCCTTCGCAAATAAATTTTAATTTTATATCATCCTGCGAGCATGAAATAAAAATAAACCTATGTACAATCCAATAAAACCTACTCTGCATTCGCAAAAAATGATATGAAAAAAGGTGGTAATACGGTATTACCACCATGCCGTAAAGTTTTAAGGTTGTTTTAAGTGACTTCAAGATGAATTAAAAAATGCGCTAAAAAAATCGATTGACTTAAGAAAAAATAGTATAATTTACAAGAATTTAAAAGATTGTAAAAGAATTCAGGCTCTATAATAAGAATTCAGGGTCTATAATAAGAATTCACTGCGAATTCTGAGTAAATTTGCAAAAAATATTTTTAAATCTCTTCAAATCTGTGAAGCACTAGGAAACCACTTATATCTTGTAAATAAATTCTTTAAAAAATATTAAAATCCCGTAAAACTATTAAAACCCTTGGAAACTGGGAATCTTTCAAATTATCCTAAAAAATTTCAAATATTTTGAAATTCCATTGAATTACTGACATTAATTAAAATTTTCTTTGTAATTTTTTTAACTGCCCCACATTTTTTAAAAACCTTTCATCAGCTTATCAATTGATCCTCAGGGTCCATTTAATATAAATTTTCAAATATTCAGAGAAATCCATTTATTTAAGTGAAATTAGGTAAATTTAGAAGAATTCAAGTGAATTAAAAAAATTCAAAAGAATTGGAAACTATTTAAAGAAATTCAGGGCAAATTTAAAGAAGTCAGAATCAATTATTAGGAAAACAGAGTGAATTCCAAAAAATATTTTCAAATTTCTTCAATTCGTTGAAAACCTAAAAACTACCTCACTTCCCGTGAGTAAATTCTTTGAAATCCATAGAAAATATGATAAAATTTGGTTAATATAATTAGTCATAGCTCTCTATGTGCATAACATTTTCTGATGACCACACCTACATAGGTCACTTCTCTGGATCATCGCTTGGTCATAAAAAGACTGTTTTTTTCAGAATCTGATTTTCTGCATCACAACACTGAAAAAAATTATTTTGAAGAAAGATGTAAGTCAAAATGTACTCAAAGAAAATTTAACCATAATTGGTTCATTGTTGTCTTTACAGGCTAGTATTTCCCTTAGCATAAGTACATATGCCGCAAAATGACTTCAGTTCATTGGGTATGGTCTTGTGAAAATCTTCTTTCACTAAGGTGAGCTTCAAATAACTGTATGAATTTAATGACAATCAATGATAACCCGCGAATGCATCCAAATTTACTAGAATTACTCGCATTTGCTTGGACGTTTGGTTAGGGGAGAAGCAAACGGCAGAAAACCACCTGCTGAGTTAAACCAATTATTCGACAGTCGAGGTTGAAGGCAAAATGGTCACTCAACTGAGTGCAATCCAGATAATTAAGGAAATTCAATTGTTTTACAATATTGATACTGATCAAGAGAGGGAACATAACTGAACTTCATAATGAGTTTGTAAGAAAATGCGATGAAACGAAATTGAAATCTTATTTTTGTCGGTAAACTACCTTAATAAAAGTAACTATGTGCAAAGAAAATATTTTAAAAACTTTCTCCGTTTCCACGTATAGAAAAGCTCTTTGTTTAATATTTGAACTTTGTCTCTTTAAAGATAGGAAGAAACTGCAGTCTAAGAAAAGACAATTTACAATAAAAAAAAAGTTAAAAGTCGTTTTACTACCTTTTGCGGTAACTGGGTGATTCTACGGAAATATTCGCACCTTTTGCATAAGGATTTCGAGGAGTGAGTTTCTCGGGCTGTTCTTTGAAGTTTTCCTTTGGGAAAACGGTCGCGCACGATTTTCTCTTCCATTTCCGATTCTCGGCCCTCTTTATCGCGGATCGATTCTCACCGGAAGTCGTAAGACCCGTCACACCATTTCCGACTAATGGATTCTTGGATCAGAGGAACTAACGATCTCTTCCTGTAGATATAGGTAGCTATACGTAATACGAGACGGCCTGGGTTACATTCTTTACAGACTTACTTCCGCCTTCGCGGGCACTGTGGCTTATGACTTCTTTGGAAGGGGCTGCCGGCGTCGCATACGCTCAAAAACGAGAGTCAATTTCCATTCGGGAGAAGAGAAAAATGTTTTTGCGCAACGGGCAAATTGCACGCTGCCAAAGTCGAGCTCTCTCTACTGTTAAGCAAAACCCTGTCTGTTCCGGCTAAATCGCAATTCCCCTACAAGATGAAGTGAGTGAATAAAAAATAAGTTCATTTCAATTCTGAGAAGTACCAATATCCAGAAAAAACTTTTACGCATTGCAGATGTTGCCAAGTACATTACGAAAATTATTTTCCAATTATGAGACCATTTTGCAAAAATTAGAATGAATTTCCCTATCCAGAGTAGTTTATGATTTGCAGTAAACAATTTGGGTTAATTCAGGGTGCCATAGGTCAGGAAAAACTTGTCAATGAGGGAAAATTCAGAGTTACTTTCTTTGTATCACTTTTTAGTTTTCTTTTTCTTTAAATAAGCCCAAGGGTTTGGGGCAATCCGTAAATAACAGATCAGCTTTTTTAAGTGGGAGGGAAAAATAAGTCTCTGCTGATATTTAATATTTTAAACAAATTAACTACAGGAAATTCACGTATCCAAAATTATAGTATATAATATTAAACCTTAATTATTATACAATCAAACATTTTGATGATTTTACGAAGACTTCGTTTCTGTATGTATAATTAAATTAATATTTTGATCCATAAAAAAAGTTTTTTTTACAATTTCTTAAATGAGTATATTACCGGCAGAATCATTCCGTATTTTTGAGTTTACCGGAAAAAGATGAGCTTTTAAGGGATTTCAGAGGATTTCTAAGATTTCAAATATTTCAAAGGATTTTCAGTAATTTTAAAGGATTTTAAGGGCTCTCGATTAGGCATTTCAATTAATTTTCCAGAATCTCAAATGATTATATTGAACTTGAATTATTTCGGGAGATTTCCTAGAAGATCAGCAGATTTTATATAATTTCAGGGTATTTGAACGTATTTTATAATATTGTAATGAAAATTCAAAGAATTTCTTCATTAAAATTCAAGAATTTTAAAGGATTTTAAGGAATTTGAAAGATTTTTGCATATTTAAAAGAAATTAATTTCAAGGAACTTCAAAGCCTTTGAATGCTTTTAGCATATTTTTAAAAATATTTTAAAAATCACGGAATTTCTAAGACTTTTTTGATTTTGGGTTATTTGGAAAAATTGCATGCGGCTTTAAAGAATTCCTTGGAATGCCATAAGATTTGGAAGGATTTTTTTAGGAGTTCATAGATGTCCAAACCTTTCACGAGATTTCGAAGAAGATCATCACATTTTGTGTAATTTCAGGGTATTCAAATTGATCTTATAATATTTTCATGAAACTTCAAAGAATTTATTCACAAAGATTCAAGCATTTTAAAGGATTTTCAAGTATTCAAGGTATTTTCAACAAATTTTAAGAATTTAAAAAAAGGAATTTTCATGAACTACAAAGCATTTTAAAGAATTAAGTGCATTTTAAAAGATTATAAAAAAGTTTACAGTGCTTCAAAAAATTTTAAAGGATTTCAAGGGATTTTGAAAGATTTCCAAGGATTGGAAATATTTTAGGGTATTTTAAAGAATTTCAAGGAATGTTCTTAAAATTAGAAAAATTTCATGGAATTTCAAAGAATATCATCAGATTTAATATAACTTTGTGAGATTTTCAAGGGGTTTTGTAATATTTTCATGAAATTTCAGATACATAATTTATTCACAAGAATTAAGGGATTTCAACGGTTTTTAGATATTTCAAGGGATTTCTCCAAATTTGAAAGGATTTAACAGATTTTCGGGTATTTCAAAAAATATCCACAAAACCAAAAGTTTTTCGAGATTTTTGAAATAAGTAAAAAAATTAACATTTTTTAGGTTTATCGAGTGCTATCAATGTCACCCATAACAAATTTGTAGATATTTTTTGAGTGCACAATTTTTTTCTAATTATCATTTGTCGTATCTTGCATAGTTTGACCGTAAACTGGAATTTTTTATTTTTTAGTGTTTCGTGTGCAATAAAAATTTGAAGTTTCGATTTTATAACAAAATTCAAGAAGTCGTTACGATAATGTTGCGGGTGGATTTTGAAAATGCTATATCTATGAATATATTTATTTTATCAAAAAAAGTCACAAAAAAAATTGTTTGCCTTTTTGAGTAGTATAAATAATTGCACAGAGAATTTTTGAATCTTGAAAAAAGTGGTCTCAAAAATTTTCAAAATATGCTCCCTTTTTGAATTTTGATCCAAAATGGCTGGCTAATGAACTTGACATTTATTTTAGGACACTAAAAGAGTATACGAAATGCCAATCCAATCTGTCAATTCGTTGGAAAGTTATCTTGCTACAAACTAAAAATCTACAGGCACAGACAGAATTTCAAACACATACACACACAGCCACATGCAGACAGACGCATTCGTAAAAACCAGTGTTTCGGATTCAGGCGGTCTCAAAACGTAAAAATAAATTTTTAAATAAAAATAATTGTTTTCCCTATTTTTCCATATTTCGTAAATAAATCACCGTTTTTGCTCCTTTCTTGAGCTCGTTTTGCGCTATAATCCTCAAATTAGTATACAGATTTTATTATTTTGTGATTGAATATCTTAAATTCTATTTATGAAGTTTAAGTTCATTGCACTATTCTTTCGTCTGAAAATAATTTACTATTTATTATAATTGTTTAGAAATTGTACTATACCAACCCGGATATTAAATGTTAATGTGCCAGCCGCTTAATTAAATTGGATTCTTGATGAAAATTCTAATTATTGAATATCCTGTTTATCTAGAATTTCCATAGCCAATTCATGTACATAGGGCATAATCAACTTGAGACAAATAGTATGATGATTCATGAATCAATTCAATTTAGACTATATTCTATAATAAATTAATTATTAGTTTATAGTTAACTATTAATGTACAGTATTCCGTAATTATTGATTTGAAATCTGGTCTAAACATCGAAAACAATTGAATACACCTACATTGACCAAATTTATTGCAGCTGTGAATATTACTGGCAATTTTTTAATCCGGTATCATAAAGTCAAATTCATGAAACAATAAATAATAGTTAATTTTAGATTGAAAACGCTTGACATTAAAAAATAGGTCAAGTTTAAACGTCCGGACAGTCAGTATGTTTATGCACGTTTCTAACACAATCGAGTTAAAACACAAGAGATTTAACATGAATTTGCCAACATTTTATATCAAAAAATTATATACATATGGTAAAATTTTGGAAAAAGAACGATTTTTAGCGACTATTGAAGACAAATGTGACCAATCGACTTTTCTACGTTTTTCTCAGAAGTTCGCTATACTTACTTTCAAGAATAACCACAATAAAACTTTAAAATTCAAATTAAAAACTAGAAAAATTGTACCATTTTAATTAAGATCATTAAAAATAGAATAATTTCTTATCAAAGTTTAATACTTGAAATTTTTTAAATAATAGCGTTTGGCATGGAAATATTTCTAATTTCGTTAATTCGCGTTCAAAGTTTTTTTAAAAATTGTAATCAGTTGAAAATTTGTAAGTCTCAAACATTTAAAATCGATTAATTTTAAATCCAAAAACAACCTTCGCACACTTCTTCCTATATTTCATTTTTTTTTCTCTTTTTTAAAGAATTCTGCTTTTTCTTGTTTTTAGCTCAAATTTGAACTAAATTAATAGAGCACAATCAGGAACTCTGTCTATTTTTGGTTCAATGTTGATTCTTGGAAATTAATGGGTTTTGCTGATCATTTGGGTTTTGGACAGTAAATTCATCATTTTTGCTTAAAAACCCCCACTTTTATGGTAGAAAACGAAGCTTGCTTGTTTGAAAATAACCTTTTTAATTGAAAATTAAACTGTCTTCTTTAACATTTTTATTTTGGCATTCAAATTCTACTATTTGGTTCAAACTTGATCAACTCTGTTTGAAATTGATCTCGTTTGGTTGAAAGTCCTACTCTAAATTTTAAACTTTAAAAGGCAATCTTCTTTATTCATAATGTGTCCCCTAAGGGTTTACATGACTTCCATTTCTTACCACTTACATAATAAACAGAAAGAAAATTTGTACCTTAATATTTACAAATATTTACAAATATTTACATAATGTCTTATATCTATCTAGTTTCTTAACATATATCGAGCGAGCGGTCGAAAGCGAGAGTGCATGTGCA